>MU159151.1:264962-335194 GCA_015888305.1 Antheraea pernyi | reverse complement strand
TTTCTACATTTTTCACTTTAAGTCTCCTAATAGTCACTTCAAATTTAAAATACATGAGAGTTTGTATATTCCTTTATGAAATAAGGCAGTAGTGGAAGGCCTTAATGACAAAGATGATGGCTCTTGACACAAAGATCTCCATGAGATCCCTTATTGATCGAGAGAGTTGACTTCAAACAGACGATCGATCGTAAAACACTAAGCCGAGTATCAGTTTACAGTATGTGGGAGAAAATATATAACAACACTACTTGAGAGGAAACAAGAGTAAGAAAAAAGGTACAAGCATTTTTTAATAAGAAAAAGGCAGATTCAATTCGTTCTACGGTATCACTGATTATAATTGACCTTTTTATAAATCGTGTAAGAAAGGAACAGAATATACTTTAAATTTTGCCGCTTTAACATGCAATGGTAATGCAACTCTATATTTTTCACATCCTCGGTAATTCTCGTTCGCTAACAACAAGATTACTCGGTTAACTTTACGGCAGTGTGTAGCGAGTGTTATTCCGCGTTCTTACCACACCGGTATCATAACCAGTTGTTAGGGCTTAATTTCTAACAGAATTCTTCGTATTACTAAAGGTATAAGGTAGATTAGTCTGCATATTTAATGTTATTTGATTATGGACGTTATTTTTTCACTGGGATCAATTACATATGCATATAAGAAATATGAACTCTCACGTTACATAAATAAGAAATGAATTTATATAATGAGTGTTAATAAAACTCTATCAGATTAATTATCCTCGTATAAGGTAACACAATTCTTAAGACCGACTGCCAAATAGCACACAGGTTAATCAGTGAGTCTAAAACATGACATTTTTGCTCAGGAATTCCTTTTATATCATAGGTGAGTAGTACTTAGAGAACATTTTTTGAAATTCATTCTCAAATGTTAAATATAGAAGATACCTGAGATGTTTCTAATGTTAATTCATAGTTATAATTAATAATAATAATATTATACACATAATAACGCACAAGAACCGTGGTAGCGTTATGCACAAAAAGTTATCAACTATTGCATAATATCAGAATGAAAATATCTGAACTTCATTTATTCAACAAACAAGAATATATAACTCCCATTTAAGACACCGTATTTGACATTGAAATAATCTACCATAAAGACATCTTTTGGTCTTAAAAAGTTAAGAATTATTACGTCAGACTTTTCTGAATCTAAAATATTCGATTAGTAACTAAAAAATAATACCCATTTAGGACATCGCATTCGATACCCTAAATACTTTCCCGTTTAAGCAACTTTAACAGTTACACAACAACGGTTAGTCGCGTAACAACGTGCTAACAGATAACTAATTAGTGCCCACTTGGCAGTTCACATATTATTGAGCGGTAACACGTGTTCCCGGGTTCGAGGTACCGTTCCTTAGAATGTTGTGTTTGCTTGTTAACCACGCGCTGTTTGCTGAGAGCGTAGATTTTATAATGCTCCGCTGTTATGCTCTTCATGGAGATGTTTCACTGACGAGATTATTGTGTAAAGTGATGACCCAAAAAAGTCTCTCTTAGTTTTGAATGTTTATTTTGAGCACACTTGTGAAGAGTAAAAAATATTGTGTACGATTCAACTCTGGAATTTTTTTCCATTTCAATCAAGACCTATAATAATAATCGCTACACCTGTTTCTTTGTTGTAGTATTTTTCGGATTTATTGCTGTTATAGAACTGCTGTCTTTTTGGAAGTTGACTCTGTAATTATTACTTTTTTGTCGATCTGACTACGCTATTGACCTAGCAAGGTCTTAGCAGCTTCATCAGACAACTAAGACGAGCGCTTAAGGCACTCAGCCGATTTTATTTGACAACTAGCTCAAGGGTGCACGGCACACCTCGGCTTGGGATGTTGCCTGATACATGCAATTCGCGACCTATCTGAGCTAAACTAAGCTAAACTAACTATTCATACATATATGTGTACTAAGTACACATACCTCAACAACTCTTGTAGTCCGGTGAAGCTGTTAAGACCTTGCTTGGTCAGTAGAGTAGTCAGTTCGAAAAAGAAAAAAAAAAAATCAACAACTCTTATATATATTTCGTATCGGATAATTTTCTAAACTATTTCAGTTTGATAAGTGGATTCTTTAAAGCTATGAGCTTAACAAACCACATTACATCAGATATATTGTACAGACTGCACATACATTTGTTGAAATATTTCAAATATAAATCAACTGTAACTGAAATATTTTATGTAAAATACTACTTTATTATACATAGTACGTAATAAATAGCTATGTTAACGTAGTTCTAACCTAAATTATAACACTAATTGCAGCATGAACCAGTTTACAAATTATAATTTTAACTTTTCTATATATTGGTGTGTATAACTTATTTGAGATATTGCGTCAAAAATAAGAGCCAAAGAGTCTCTGAAAAATAGCATGAATATAAACTGTCAAATTGTAGATGTTTGTCATAGAATTATGGAAGAAACTTCCAATTCAGATTATATGAAACTTTCCTGATGTTGTCTTAAAAATATACTACAGTGGCATGATATACTTATTCAAATGACAGAACCTAAAAGAAGCATGATTTTTAATTTTTTTAGTATATTTAGATTTATTGAAATTCCCCATGGATCAGTATGTGAACGATAGCGACGTCTGGAAGTGACGCCTCTCTCTGTGCAGCCACTAAAAATGAATGTAGCTTTATGTGTCTGTGAATTATGTTGTAATAATAAAAATAAATATGTTATGTATTATGAAAGGATAAACCAGATCGAGTTTCTTGCCGGTTCTTCTCGATGACTGGGTTGTTTTCCGAACCGGTGGTAGCTTTGGCGTTCATAAGTGCCTTCTCAGGGCCTAAATTGAATAAAGAGTATTTTGATTTTGATTTTGATTTTGAAATATTTTATGTAAAATAATACTTTATTATACATAGTACGTAATAAATAGCTATGTTAACGTAGCTCTAACCTAAATTATAGTTGATACATTAGTTTTTGCTAACGGAATCACTGTGATGACGACGTGGCCGTGATGCGTAGACAAAATATTACTTTGTAATTTATTTCAAGTTTGTAGAGTTTTCATTTCGTTGAAGTTACATAACCAGAAAGTCAAATAGTCTAACGTAAATCTATGTATGTAATTTGTTATTACAACACTCATCACGGCAACACTAATTGCAGCATGAACCAGTTTATAAATTATAATTTTAACTTTTCTATATATTGGTGTGTATAACTTATTTGAGATATTGCGTCAAAAATAAGAGCCAAAGAGTCTCTGAAAAATAGCATGAATATAAACTGTCAAATTGTAGATGTTTGTCATAGAATTATGGAAGAAACTTCCAATTCAGATTATATGAAACTTTCCTGATGTTGTCTTAAAAATATACTACAGTGGCCTGATATACTTATTCGAATGACAGAACCTAAAACAAGGATGATTTTTTTTTAAATATATTTAGATTGATTGAAATTATAATACTATTTAATACTTTTACAACTTTTACACCCAATTATAATACTTTAGGAAACATTTTTGGGTCCTACAAAACATTAAATACATAATGTAGCTATTGCTAAGTCATTACTGGGAATTCGTCGCTAAAAATAGTAGCGACATTTGCACACGCACCGGCCTACTCCAACAACGTGTCATCTTTAATTATAACGTATGTATTTAGGTCAATTATTTTGAACAGTAAGGGTTGATTGAAATCAGTTATTAATATCAGCCGTCGTTCTTTGAAAAAAAAGTGCGAATACACTGAAAAAAAAACAACAAAGGAAATAGCAGGTAGGTGCGTAAGCGAAAATAAAAAAATCTCACTCAAACACGTGGGTCGGTGTAAGTTACGAAAAAAACACGGAGCGCACGTGCGTACGCCACCGCGTCCTGATCGGAACTCCCGAATTATTTGAATTATATTCTGTTTTAATGTTTTTCTGTGTTAAAATATAAATGTTTTTTTTGCACGTTGAATACTATAAAATATAACCATGCCTGTAAAATAAATATAATAATATATAATACTTAGTAAACTAAACAAAGTATTCCTAATTTAAACCCTAAAATTTAATAACATTAAAATGAACAAGAATTTCCTTTAAAAAACAAACAAAAACAATGTTTTTATTTTACTTGGTTTAAACATTAAAAACCGCTCACATTTCATATTAACATAAACTTCATCCTATCTAATAAACGATCGTTTTAATTATCGTACCAATCTCGGGATCGACAATTTGCGAAGTGAATATTATCAAAAACTGCCCCTTACATCAGACGCGACAAGGTTTAATTTTAAAAGTCGAATACCTTTTATAGTGTTTGAATATTATATTATTATTCGGTTTCGGGTGTGGACGCCGAAAGTATGGCCAAAATGAAAAACCATTTTTTACTGCACTCACTAAAATTATTTTTTACGGGATTATTGAACAAAATCGGTTAAATCTTAGGTTTTCTAACTGTGTTTATTAGTAGAATAATTTTTATTTGAATAAGTCTAAAATATTGGATAAAAAAAAATAGATTGTTCGTTTAAAAAAAATAATAATATTGAAACCTTGTCAAGTCCTATCTCACGAGTGACTATAATGAATAGACTCAAACTGCACCTAGATTTAGAAAAATCATTTCTTTATAGTAGCTCCGAAAAGTGACAGAATTTTACTAAAGACAGTATAATCTAAAAACAACGGGGAACAGATCAGCAATCTTACGCGGAGCGTTGCTGTCTTGCTGGCTTATAAACCCCTCCCGGGTATACATACACACGCTGATCCCGAAATGCGATGAACAAAAAAGAGACACTGTGACGGATTTATCATTTGGGATCGTGTTTACATGACAGTATAGATCTTTATCAAAGTATTTGGATACTGGATAAACACTGGTTAATATTTTACTGGTTACATTTCGTGCATTCTGGTCGCGACCCATTCGGGCAGAGACAATTATTCTGTACGAAAATTGAATAATTAAACAAAGACCTGTCACAAATTCGTAACAGATCCTGAAGTGTCACTATCAATTTGACCGAAACAAAAATATATGCCGAAAGTGTTTCGATTTTAAAATCGAAACTGCAAGCACTACAAACCCGAGGTGTTTCATAAGAATAATTAATATTAATCAAGAACCCGTTACAGGGACGCCGGAGACGTTCGTGCTGTCTCACATTCAGTTGACACGGAAGGGTTTAAAATACCGCTACGATATATCATTTGTACGTAACGTCAATCATAAACTTGGAATGATGTCACGGAATTCAATTTTTGTAATGCTGTAGACTTCCGAAGCAGAGAACGTGGACAGTTTAAAGCACTACATTATTGAGTCACTAGCGGATACGGTAGGCAGATGTTTTCCAGCCATGGAGCTTAAAATATAAAATCAATACCGAAAGAAAAAATACTAAGCAGCTCTTAAAAGCTGCAAATTTGGGATTATATGTTTTTGAAGTTATACTTCTTTTGGCGCGTTAGGGAAAAATTATGAGAGTAAATTTTTACGATGCGCGCGCACACCGTCACGAAAAACCGGCGCCCTGAAGTTAGCTATAGTCGACATTTTGTTTCTTTTTATTTGTTGTTTGTATTTCTTTGTGTTAAAACTTTCAATTTCATACCTTTTTTCTATTGTTAGTGTCGTTTTTTCTACAAACGTAGAATAAGGCGAAAGATAAGATTTTGAAAAGATTTTTCTCTTATTACGTCAATGAAGTATAACTTCTAACGCGTGTACATAAGTATACACGTGTACACACACACTTTTGTTATGCGAGAAATCTAAAATAAAATTCAAACTTATATACACGTATCATTTTCATACAATGTGTTAATGACTACGTCCGGTACCGCTATGACACACCTGTCTCACGAGTGACTATAATGAATAGACTCAAACTGCACCTAGATTTAGAAAAATCATTTCTTTATAGTAGCTCCGAAAAGTGACAGAATTTTACTAAAGACAGTATAATCTAAAAACAACGGGGAACAGATCAGCAATCTTACGCGGAGCGTTGCTGTCTTGCTGGCTTATAAACCCCTCCCGGGTATACATACACACGCTGATCCCGAAATGCGATGAACAAAAAAGAGACACTGTGACGGATTTATCATTTGGGATCGTGTTTACATGACAGTATAGATCTTTATCAATGATCTGCACGCACTCCTGTGTGGAAGTTACTGTAAAGCGAAGCTCTGCCCGGATAAATAGTTACAGTGCCTTCAGAGTGTTTATTGGTGTTCCTGAATGACTGGCTGATTATACGTATTGTGTAACAAATGCATTATTTTTCGGTCTTCCTATGTCTCTGAATATAATAATACCACGGAGCATGAATTATGAATTCTGAGACGCCGCTAAAACTCTCTAGAAAGTTCTACTAAGCGGGCCCTTCATCTTGTTAGAACATTGAAATTATTACAATGAGCAACCAATTACTGACATTGACCTACTTCACAATGACAGTAACAAATCTAGAAAATTGGTTGCCAAGGTTAACGCACGCATTTAAGGCTTAAAGAGATCGTTGACTTCAAAGTACACGTATTTAAATACGAGAAACGAACCGAATTGCGAATCGATACAAAAGAGTAGGTCAGAATACTTTATTTGTCTCAATAAAAATAATTGGTGAAGCGACACGGCGTCCCATTGTTTAATTTTCGACCGTCTCATTACTCAAGGGTCCGCGATAACGTACGAAATATTATTATTATCCGAAAAAAATGTCGATTCGAAACGTGAATTTCTCGAGATTACGATAAAACCGCGACGGGGGTCCGAGCAGGCGGCGCCAAAAAGTGTCAAAAACAACACGAACTCAGGGTTGCCAGGTAGTCGAAATAGATGGAAAATATAAATTAAATATGAATCCAATATGGCGATATGTCAGTATTTTGATAAGTTTTACTCAATTTCAGTACCATTTCAATGCAATTCGTTTAGCAATCAATTTTAGTAACTTATGTTTCACATTTTGTAATGATATATACACTTCGGAGCTTTTATAGATTCGCAATTAGTAGAATAAAGCACTACTACTATGTAAAACTCTTATAAATTGGAACAAAATTCTTACCTAACTTTGTCATGTCAGCTTACAGCTGTTTATAACCATCTAATGTTCTAGATCATAGGTACCCAAACTTTTTTCTTGTAGACCCACTTGCCATGACTTTGGTTATGTGTACTCCTTGCTTACCTGAAATTGTTTTTTTAGCAATTCCTTAACTTCAAATATGCTTCGAAAATTAGTTTTTATCATTTATTTCTATAGATATGTCCTCATTATATAAATGAAGCAATTTTAAGTAAACCGTATGTGTGCTGTTTCATGCAAGGTAAACCGAATTAAATCCACGAGCTATTTAAATGTCATGTCGTTGACCCTTATTTGTATCTTATGGATCCTTAACTCTTTGATATCAACCCCTTTGCTAATTGTAATAGATGGGGTATATACGACTTTGGGAATCATAGTTCTAGATGAAACTAAAAAATTCTTATCCATAAGGAGTTACTTGTAAAACCTCGTAATCGTATCCAAGTGCGTTTTGCCAACCAAACTTCAGACCGGCATATAGCAATACATTCATTGTTGCTTTGTGACAGAAAGCGATGTGGCAATGGTGCTTGCCTATTCAAACATAGCACAATTCCATTCCATACATAATTCCTAGCATTTCAAAAACGATAGCCTCGGTGCAAAGTTTTATTCCAAATTACATATAATTTACAGTGTAGTAATCAAAGATATGTTGTAATTAAAAAACTCAAGACTCGCGATACACAATCCTGTTTCTTTTATCCGGAAATCAGCGAACTGTCGGTCAAAAGGTGAGAATACAGAACCATGAGTCATGTTAAACAACTTAATGTATGTGTCTCTCAAAAATCCATACTCTAGTAAACTTTTGATTTCGAAGTCATGCAAATTTTACAGCGAATTTCGCTATCAAGTCTGGTATCCCTATTAATTCAGTTCGCAGTGCGAATCTTATATTGCCAGTTTCGAGAAACCCGTCCGCTTAATCAATCATTGTATTTGATGATTAGAGGTAATCTAATAAAAGGGTTCTGAAGGGTAATAAAGATAAATATGTGTCGAACAAGAGTTGGATACGAGATACTGACTAAAAATTCCGTAACCTCTTAAGATTACGATGATTTATTTAACAAAACCAGTGGCATTCTATGCAACTTTCGATTTTTTAAACAATCTAAAATAAAACTAATTCTCTAATGAAACACGAGATGTCTATAACAACAGGTATTTCGTACATGTGTACTGTAGTCCCGATACTACTGTTTAATAGGAAAAAATAGGTATATATTTTCATCCGAGCTCGCAAGGTGACTGTTTCACCGAACTGTGGAAAAAGTTCACGTATATAATTGCCTTGTCCATTAAAAGATGAAGATCTAAGGACAATCATTGTTGCTTAGTCAAATTATAAACCTATAAATACCAAAGTCGCTAGAAAGAAGAAGATACACAGACTCATTGTGAAATGCGAAGTTCCAAAGTACTTGGGTGGTTAAGTGATGGGCTTATGAGGGGATGGTTTTATCTATACTGGTCGGGATTCAAGAAGACAAATACTATTTATTCACTAGTCATTTCTTTGTTCGAGATTATCCAGCAGTAACATTTGCAAATAAATGAAGCTGAAAGTGTCTCAATAACCCGCGATTTTCTAAACTAACTTATGCCCGCGACTTCGTCCGCATGGAGTAGTTACTTTGAGCTGACGCTAACACGCAGCGGATAGCTCTCAAAAGGAAAAAAACGATTATGAAACCTTCTTCATTGTTGCTCCGCTCTTATTGGTCTTAGCGTGATGATATATAGCTTCCTCGATAATCGAGCTATATAAAACTGAAAGAATTTTTCAAATCGGACCAGTAGTTCTTGAGATTAGCGCGTTCAACCAAACAAACCTCCAGCTTTATAATATTAGTATTAATTACACCCATTATTTAAAACAATAAGAGTTAAAGGTCCATTATCAAGTAACAAAAACAATTCGCAGAATCGAATACGGACGCAAGTAGAGAAATGCGTTCAGTCATCCAGATATAATTACCCCGTGCGTGATAAATAACAAATTTCCATACGTGAAAACAAAGCCTTAATAGATTCACATAACGGTATTTAACGGTGAACAGAAATTACAGAGCGCGATTCATTTGTACCGGTCGCAATTGTAGCGTGGCATCGTCATTTGCATGTACGGGGAACAAACTGTGCAGCCAGATGTTGAAATTTAAGGGGCATATATAAATATATAAAAATTCAGTGTCATGATGTTTGTTCACGATGAAATCTGAAACCACTCAGCCGATCTTCACGAAACGTTGGCATTTATGTATAACTTGGTCCAGTTTGAGAGGATAATTTATATTTTTTAATAACAAATTAAGTGATTGGCAATGTTGATTATTGTTATTAAGTTTCAACAGTCTCGAACAGTTGGTAGCACTGACCGTTAAAGATATCTCACAGATGGCACCACGTTTTAATTTTGAATTTCTTTTTCAAATCCGGTTTATTTTATGGTGCACGTGGTTTATTCAATTCAGTATGTAATAACTGAGCGACAGCAACGCGTGGCAGGATCAGCCAGTTACTTATAAATCCCTTCAAATATATACCATTGTTTAAGACTAGTAGGTCTTATTAAATAACATTCCTATTCACGATTATCCTATTCTTAATTAAAAGAAACGAAAAATTTACTAATATTTTATTTGCAATCATCAGACATACATAAATAAATCTTATGTAACCGATCTATTGTTTAATCCTTTCTTTGATATATTTGTATATACTGTGTTTTATAGTTATACTTGAAAACAGATGTTTGAAATAGTATTAGAAAACATTTGCACTCTGAGTAATAGGTTATGAAATGAAATTACGAAAGAGAAATACATTTGTGATTCAAATCGTTCGCTTGAATGTAACATTTTAAAAATAATTTGTAAGATAAAGATCTCTCTTTAATTTTGGTTTAGTTGCTGATATGTGTCTTTGAATGATATAGGCTCCATGGTTTGGTACAGGTTTCATTTATCAAGATGAAGATTCACAGGGAAATTCTAAACATCTTTCACTTGTAATTTTTTTTTATGTAATAGGAGGCTAACGAACAGGTGGTTCACCTGATGTTAAGTAATCACCACCGTCCATAGACACTAGCAACACCAGGGGAGTCGCAAGTGCGTTGCCAGTCTGTGTTTGGGGGAAGGTGGGAATGAAGAGGGGGATGGGAGGTGGAGAGGAAGGGAAAGTGGTCCTCCGGCACTCTCACTGACTGAACGAAACGTAACAATGTAAGCACTGTTACTTCACGTCGGTTTTCTATGAGAGGGTGGTACTACCCCGGGCGAGCCGACCTTTTTATGTTGAAACCAGTAATAGCTTCACCTTCACCTACAAGTATTTGAACGAAAACCGTAAATGTTTCGAATTTTATGGGTAGAGGTTCAAAATGTTCATATTTGTACGAATGTAAAGTGCCAAGTGAAAATTTGGTGGTTTGGTCTGATTTGGTGATGATTTTATTTTAAATAGTTTATAGGTTTGAACTTTCGACCACAATCTCATCTACCGATGTGGTCTAAGATAGTAAACACGCTAAACCTGGCTCTGGCTGGTCTGGCTCTCACGTTCTGCTATCAGAACACACCGATAGATGTTTGGCGACAGATGTTCAACTTGAGGATTTAGAAAATGCCCTACTACCATACTGTGGTTTTATCACCATGTTTTGCTATAAGCTCTGACTCAGTTGCTAGGATTTATACCAACGTCCATCGACTCGGTGTCCGAAAACGGTATCAACTGAGCAATTATCGCTTTAGTTAGTCATTTTCAGTAATATCAATTCACAAACATACCTGAATACAAATAAAACCAAAAATTCAAAGCTGAACAGCACATTACATGGTGACCCTCTTGGTGTAGCCAAGTAGAAAGAACTAATTAAGATAAGCGAATCTCTAGACTTTTTATGATCTAAATTGAAAAATATACTTATAGCTTACCTTTGTTCTGTAGAGCGGATTGGAGAAGTCCCAGCCCGGCGCCACGAAAAGATACCCACATTTCGATATCTTTCGGCTTGCCTGCAAACAAAGAATTTGGTTATTTTAATATATTTTACAACGAATTTTGCTCAGCACTTCTTAGCATTTGCGCACAAATACTCCTATTTTTATATGAAAATTCGATATTACATGTGGTAAATTATTTAGTCCAGAAAATTGTCTGACTTTTATTTGTAGATGTCGGACGGAGCTCACCTATCTTTTGCCAGCATATTCGTGATCATGACATGTTCTCAGAAATTGCTGATATTTGTTCCACAATACTTCGCCAATAGTTTCGATCCAGCGTTTGTCTGCTGGAGTTGTCGGCAAACTTGTCATCCAAAAGAGCCAAATATAAACAATATAAGAATGTCTGTTGTGCGAGGGACTAGCCGTGCTCTTGTCGCTTTTTAAAAATGTGCCTCTTTTCTTTAGGACCAAGAACAGCAGCCCTTAAGTGAAAGAGCCGCGGTTTACGGACCTGGTCTAGTGTACTCATGCAATGGTTCGCTCAGAGCAGTTTTAATCTGATCCATCCATCACATAACGCCTTACTAGATTGATTTTATGCTATTCCTAAAGATAAATATGCAGTATATTTGGTAATACTTAAATATATATCATACAGCTGTTTATGCATTACAAGTCGCTGATTCATTTTGAACACAATCTATGTAAACATTGTTTCAGCTATTGTTTCTTCTTTTCGTTCTAACAGTAAATACTTCATATACGTCATTTAATTTATTAATGTCAGCAATATTTGAGTAACAGTACTGTCTACACATGTATCCTCTATTATATGAATTTCATAACCTTATTTTTTTCTTTCATCCAACGCGGCAACGGTGTCATAAAATCTTTTGTTAGTCAACTTACTCCTGTATTATCACCGTAGTAATATATACGTTATATTTAAATCTACATTGTTATCACCTCGTAGTTTTCTTGTATGGAATTCTTATAATTGTATATCGTTATAATATGTTATAGTAATTTTGTGGGTAATTTATTTACGAACATTTTGATACTATGGTTTATTGTACACGACAACTAAACTCTATTATTTAAATTGTCACCAAAGTTAGTATACGAATTCAACAGAAAAATTGCTTTAAAATTTCCATTTAAATACTAATTATTATTGTAACTTTAAGATGATTAATGCTATGGAAAATTGTTATCTATGAAATATCTAATATATATGAAGATGTAATAGAGTATTTAGTTGAGCAGTAAATCAATCTTAGTCTAGAAAATAAAAGGTTTCTTTAATGTTATTTCTTTAACTTTATAAATAACAGAATATACACTCTATTTGTTTACGTTGATATTTATATTAAAATTTTGTATTGTATTATATAATAACTATTGCTTGCAACTTTATTTCTATCATTTTGGATATGGAACAACTCGTGCGCCATCTATTGTTTAAATCATCAACAAATATAAATAATAATATATTTTAATGTTCCAAGCCAATGTGCACATTTTACAGTAATATTGGTAATAATTGTAATTTCATTACATTATTAGTCGTACTTAAACAATTCGCAAGACGGCACCATTCGTGGACAGAAGTAATTTATTTATCCATTCTATTTATCTAGAACGTGTTTTCAATAAACGAAAACAGTACCCGGAATTTGATTTGCCACGTCGGGGACAAGAGCGAGACAATAGGCTAAATCCGGCTTTCTTCGTAGAGCGTTCTCTCTATCACACAGTGCAATAATCGGGATAGATAAAGATAACGTCATACAAAACCGAAATTAGCCGGCAATCTCCGTCTACTCTCCGAGCAACGTGTCAAATCAGAAGCCGGGAACTGTAATCCCAAATCTTAGCGGAAAAATATAATTAATATTAGTCAATGCATTGAGGTAAATCCCTTTACGTCTGTATTTCTGGTATCGCAGTGACGTCATCGCGTATCTGTGGATGATATCAACCAGTTCGTTCCTGAGCGTGGGCGTCGCCGATTGTACAGAATTACTTCTGAACCTCATAAAATTGCGAGGTCAGAGTTTTGTCAATGAATTTAAGATTATATTATCTGTATTATGTTTCGACACATTTGAAATTAATGTAATCACAGACTATATAGCAGATGGAAACATTTCAATCTAAATATAGATTAAGTTTGATACTTCAGTACTGTCAATTAGGATGTTTATCGTCTAATAACTGTACCAAAGTAGTTTCTGGCGGGGTCTAGGAATGTCATATAGTGGATTTTATATTTAATTCCGAATCTTATGCTATTTGACTATAATATTGGTGGCATTTTACGTAATATAGTTTGGTTATTGCGTATAAGTGAAGTGGTTGGAAAAGAGTTTTGTCAATGAATTTAAGATTATATTATCTGTATTATGTTTCGACACATTTGAAATGAATGTAATCATAGACATTAGGTAGATGGAAACATTTAAATCTAAATATAGATTAAGTTTGGCGAGCCGCCATCTTGTTAGAACATTGAAATTATCACAAGATACATGTAATACCATTACCTATTCGACAATGGCAGTAATAATCTACTAGAAGATTGGATGTCAGAAATAAAATAAAGAAGAAGAAGTATAAAGAAGTTTTAATATCATTCATTTTTTTAATTACCCTTGCAGAAGCGTTTGCCTGTGTCAGCGTTCCTCCATGCGAACGAATACCCTTTAAACGCGATTATAAATTATACAACACGACAATAAAGTAATATAAACGAAATTGCGTGTTCGAGGTAATTCTTATGAGGCCAGTCATCAAGTTATTGTTATACGGTCAAACCGTGGCCGTGTCATTGACCGCGTTACGTCACTGATGGTACTGTTATGTACATCGAGTGTTTCCGTGACAATTCACATAAAATTCGATACGATTTCGTTCTCAACCGTTTTGTCGCAGAAGTACATAGATCTCAGACTCATCTCACACTCGACAATGCTCATTATTTTTCTTGATAGTTTTATATTTATACGTTTATGAAATAGATTTTATTTTTGACTAGTTGTGAGCGGGATTTTGTCCTCGTGAAGCTTAATGCAAAAAAGTATTTCATTTACTTCGTCTTAGATATTATTTATAAATTATATAATAAGTCTTTGTAAGAGATTGAAATGCATTTACTTACCTAATCTTCTCTAGTACTTAACTCGACCCGTCATTCAATTTACAATAACATTTAGGAAGTAGTGACAGTTCTAGGTACCTTAAGTGTGCCATCTGGCAATCCCACAACACTGAGATGTGATTGTCACCGTTATGTGACATTAAAGCGGCATTACCGATCTATGCATATAGAATTTCAGCTGCGCGTGCGTCGGAAATACAGACCAGTTACGTCAGAGCTCACGCATTTTGTCATGAACCTGAAGTTGGGCTCTTCTACCAAAAAGCGACTACATAATGACGTCGTATATTCCTAATTACTACCGAATATAGGCTTTAGAATAAACTATCCAAATCAGGTTATTATTAAAACCAGCTCATATATCAGGGGTAATTTGAAAATAGCACCAGTAACAGAGAAATTGAGTAGTAATAGGTTAGCATGCTATGGGTATGTATGTCATGGGCAGAGATGAAAACCATGTAACTAGAAAAGTTTTGAGTATGAAGGTGAATGGGTATAGCAGTTGAGGAAGAGCAAAAAAGATATGAATGGATTGTGTGAAAAATGACATATGTATAAAAGGCGTGAATACTGAGATGACATATTACAGGCGTGAGTCCTAAAATGAACGTGTTGTGCCGACCCTACTTAGATAAGGATAAGGAAGGAAGGTTAAGGGTAAGAGGATGAATGAATATTAAAACCAGATCAATGATTAAAATAAGCAACATTTTTGTGTGACGAATAGTTGTGGGGGTAAGCACTGTGTCGCGTAGATGTTGAAAACACCGGTTCTCGTCCGATCACCGAAGTTAAGCAACGCCGGACGCGTTCGTTACTCGGATGGATGACCGCCTGGGAGCATCGCATGACGTTGCCTTTTTGTTGTATTTATTTAATTAAAATGCTTCTCTGTAGTATAAATCTATTTCACTTCTATCGTGTGTCTTTATGACACAACCTGTTTTTTGTCGTTACTTTGACAATCACTAATGATGCAGTAACATAGTTTGTAAATATTTATTTTCTAATGCACAATTGCTTGCTACCACCATTCGAGTCGTAAATCTATTTCCAAGCATCTTTAGTTGCTTCTCTAATTTCAACACTATAGTTCGTGTGCTATTCATCTTTTGTTATATTGACGCTTAATATCGAATGATTTCCTTGGTTATTAAATAAAATTTTAATGTTTGTCCTTTGTCTCGACTAGTTTCCAAAACGGCTGAACAGATTTTGATAAGACTTTTACTGATAGACAGATGTCTCAAAATATTATTTACGCTATAAGTTATCATTTCTCCGGAGTAATTATAATAAAAAAAAAAAAAGGCGATTCATAATTTATCCGAATAAGACAAGCAGTTGCAATGAAACAACAAAACTGTATACGCGGGAAGGTAGTCACGGACACCAGAAAGTATTGTTTTTTAAAATTTATCTACGGAATTATACATTGTATTGTAAATTCCACCATACTGAAAATAATCATCAAAGTAATTACAAGGCAACGCCAGTTCTACAATTTTTTCGAACAGGGGCAGAAATTTGATAGTGTCGACCCTCTCTCTAGCGATTGAGATAAATTACTTGTTGACACGGCAAATCTCAAATCGACAAGTGTACTAGACAACTTGTGCACTAAGTTCAATAGTGTATTGTTGCATAAGTCCATCAGTGCACTAATAAACGAGTTAAATAGTGATTTGGGCCTGTGTAGCGCCTTCTTACAAGTTGACGGTGAGCCAACCAGGCTTTTTCTAATCATATTATATTATCATTTTGATAGCCCCCCTCCCCCTCCCCTATTAAATCTATACTAGGGATTGACATACGAAAGTTAAAAGTTAAACGAACTACACAGCGTTCTTGAGGAAACCGAAGGCTTCCTAGATATTAATTTCAAACTACCAAATTGCGTTATAAAACATTGATATTAATAAATAACTGTAACATAATAATAACACACCCTGTAGCCCTGTACCGTATCTCGTTAACTTAGCCATAACGGTATGAGCTGTAAAGTTATATGTATTTAAAATTAAACCATTTATTGCGCTACAAATTACGTGAACACCATATTCTCTGCGATCTTATACTGTATCACCACAAGTAATTAACTTGATAGTGTTTTTATGGTTATCGTCTTCTATTTGAGCGAATAAATTAAAGAAGCTATTATAATAAGCTATCAGAGAAAACAAGTAAGTACATTACAGTTACATAAATACTAGAAACAGTGACAAATTGGTCATCCCATATATCAATTTCATTAAGACCAGTAGCAGTTTTTAAACTAATAATCATTATCATCATCAGCCTGTAAGGGACACATTGAATGGCCATATACCTCTTCCTGAAGGAAGATATGGGCATAACACCACGCCAGCCCACGACGTATTGTCGATTTCAAACTCTGCAATATCCACAGATCTATATTTTCTTACATTCGGTGGTACTATAAGAACGTTTATCAGGTTCAGGTCTCCTTACGATGTATTCCCTCAGCCGATAATATTACCAATTCAAATTGGTACGTACCGGGGTTTGAACTAGCGGACATCGAATTGATATTTTACCTGTTAAGCCCTTCGATCATCACGACTTTAATAAGATTCTATAAGCTATATTAATTTGACAATTTATCAAAATCCGGTCAGTAATTTTTGCGTGATGGTGTAACTAACAGGCATTCACCCTCAAAACTTCATTTACAATATATTCTATATAAAAAACAATAGCCGTATTATAAAAAAAGGTTAAATACGTATTGAATACTTGCTTTAAAATAGTTTGGGTATTTTCGTATTAAATCCATCGCGCTCGTCGACCGCTGGCGCGGCAAGCTCACGTTATCCATTTTCGCACGTCTAATCTAACCTAACCAAACCGATACAAAAGAGCAAGGTGTCGAACTTTCGGCGAGCGCGGTGCATTTAACACGAAAGCACCCAAACTTTTTTAAAGCAAGCATATAATACGTATTTATGTTTTTTGTAATAACACGAAGAAACCACTCAAGAGATTCGGATCAAAAAATCACTTTCTATTTTATAAGCATTTAGTCCGTAACTAAAATAAAAATTATAACGATATTTCCATTAAATACAGAGTTCTTAAAGTTTAAAGAAACTATGACTTTTATAAATACTTCAAAAAAGTAAAGAAATTTTATAAGCAAATTAAACGTAGTCCCTATATGTTTATTTTCAATTTATTTATATTTTTTCTTCTGTACATAATATATATTGTTAAAAAATAGAAACACGGGAAATGTCACGGGTAGCAGTTACTCATTTATAATATTAATAAGGTATAACGTACAATACTTTAATGAGTACCGGTGGTAACCCTACATTAGTTATACGAAGTAACATTTTTGAAAAAATATGGCCGCTAAAAGTGGCAAGGGGAAAGCGGAGCTGTTCTTTAAAAATATGTTAATATTATTTCTTGAACCGACCGTTTTTTATACTGTAAGTGGATAACTCTGTTCATATTACCTTCCACAGATTTCACATTTAATTCGATTCCGATTAATATTATATAGTTATATTTCTTTAGCGACTGCTGAGGAAGTGAGACAATGTGAGTCGAATATATACATTCGATTATCTTTAAATTTTTCATAGCTATAAACAAAGACTCAATTACGATTTGCTGCCCACGTGATACAGAATTAAAAACCAGAAAATCGAATTCATCTAAAAATTCTTCGCACGACCTGGGAGTCAAACCCGAGGCGGCTCGTAAGCCGACTAATATATAATAACTGCCTACTTAAAATTAACCACGGTGACTCCCATAACGCATCGAAATGGTATTAAAAAAATACACTTTATGTGTTTTTTATAATTCGGTAGTCGGGAGAATGTAATAAAGTTAATCAATAAAAAAATCCTCAATTTCATTTTTAAGTTGCAGAAATTTATATTTGAAATTCGGACTTCTACTTGTTTTTATGTCACTAAATATTGGGGCATTTCACGTGAAGCAGACAACGAAAAAAGGTGAGGTTCTGAAATTCGTTCATATTCAGTCTATTTGAACTTCTAGTAGGTATGAATGTGAATGCATAATTTTTTTTTCTATCACGTTTATTTGTCAAGTTATGGGCTTCTAAAGAACAGTCACACCTGAAATTCAGATTTTTTGGAAGTAGTTTTTCGAATTGAACAAATTTACAATAAAATATTAAACGCAGCGATTAATAATCGTAATAGTAGCAGAATAATCGTTCTTTTTGAAAATAAAATAAAACTTGGAAAAAACTTATTTTTTTTAATGTTCAAAACCGTAAGTGAATTTTTCGAAACAAAATTTTGATAACTTGGGTATCTTTTTTTATTACATCACAATGTAGCTTAAAATACACATAAAATATAATATAACTTTTAAAGTTGGCACAGAATTGGTTAAGGAGATAAATCGATTGATGTACATGTGTGTCGCACTGTACTAAGATCTGGGAATAGCATATTTGGGCGATGTTCCGTGAAAATAGACATACTCAGTAAAACTGTTGAGTAAATATTATAAATACAATAGAATGACATAACATAGTAATAGAGACAAAACTATTTTACTTTATAATTTTTACAGTTTTATAAAGGGAATTTATACCAGAACTGGTGCTATTTACATGAACACCTTCGATTGTTGGAATAAAGGCATGCAACTTTTTTGTTCCTGAAATAGTAGTTGCAGATAATATATAGCTTTGTTTACATATTTTGTTAAAGATAATAAATAACTCTTTTTCCGGCTAAGAGATGCCGTCACTAGTTGCATTTTATTAACACAATATTCTTGTCTATTGCTACTTTTAATATGTATTCGTCTATTCGGACATATCCTTTAAACGAGCAATTCTTGTATATTGTTATATATTCAGGATCTCGGAAATGGCGTCAGCGATTTCCGTGAAACTTGGGTATAGGTGGTTTCGGGGACGATAAATCGATCTAGCTAGATTTCATTCGTTTAAAACTTTTTTATCAGAGTTTTCAGGCAATGAAAAAATATAGCCAGAATATAAAGATAAATATCGCCACCGCTGGCAAAACAAAAATAGCTCAGAATGAAATCAGATGCTTCGAAAAGCCTTCTAACCCCTTTTCGAATCTGAGTGACAGCAAAAGAGATTTCTTTTTTTATTATTTTTTCTTTTGTGGTAAAAACATGCCAATTTTGTGAGGCAAACCTAACAGTTTATTTTAATTTAAAAATGTTTTTTAAAGAACCGAGCTAGGCTTGGTCGTCCAGGTACTAATATTGAATATGTCTAACACATATGAGTAATAACTACCCCAAATCATTTTTACAGCTTGAATGAGCATATAAAATATGCTATATATTAGTATCACATCTTTTAAATGAAAAGTTATCTTAAAAAAATCTACTTAGCAAAGCGCCGACCTCGTACTCTGTGTGACATGCATGTACATCAATCGATTTATCTCCTTAACTAATTCTGTGCCAACTTTAAAAGTTATATTATATTTTATGTGTATTATAAACTACGTTTTGATGTAATAAAAAACGAAAAAAGAGATGCCCAAGTTACTAAAATTTTGTTTCGAAAAATTTACTTTCGGTTTTGAACATTTAAAACAAGGTTTTTTCCAAGTTTTATTTTATTTTCAAAAAGAGCAATTACTATGCTATGTAAATCGCTGCGTTTAATATTTTATTGTAAATTTGTTCAATTTGAAAAGCTACTTCCAAAAAATCTGAATTTCAGGTGTGACTGTTCTTTAGAAGCCCATAATTTGACAAATAAACGTGATAGAAAAAAAATAATATTGCATTCACATTCATACTTACTAGAAGTTCAAATAGACTGAATATGAACGAATTTCAGAACCTCACCCTTTTTTCGTTGTCCGCTTCACGTGAAAGGCCCCTATTGTAAAATTTTTTTTAATATGATTTCAATTGCAATTAAATATATTTGCTAATTAGAATACAAGAATTACCTTTTAAGGCTTTTGAAAAACATTTAAATCTAAATGGTCAATTGTATTACATGTAACATTATCTTCGATTAACAATTTCTATGCATAAATACAATATAGTATACAATATAATATAATATACAAATAAATACAATACAAATATAATACATACAATTGATAGAAATATATTCGATGTTCATTTGTTTCTGCAACATAAAATTAAAATTGCATGAATATGTTCACATAAATCCATTTTAACACTCAACAAATCCAATACATCGAACGCATACCAGAAAACTTCTTATTCCAGAATATACAACGCATATAAAAAACATGGGAATGTATAATAAATTCTCTTGGTTTTCTAATATATTTCTAAGCCATACATATACGTCGGCCATCACTCCTAAGGGATTTAGTTTCTAATCCCGCGATGCTACCGTATCTGGGACGACCGCTTAACCGGGGTAAATAAATTACCCTTGACGTGTAACGCGAGCTTGTAAATGTTTTTTTTTGGATTTTATTAAGAGCATATTCGCTTATATTTTTTATATTTTCATTTGATATGTCTATTTAACAATAGTTTTTTCAAATCTGTTAATATTAAATATCGTTCCGACAGCTTGTTTTTCATAGACCTCACCAGATACTATTAATCTCCGTGTTGCGGCCGCGTACAAGTTACATTGCTAAAAAAGCTACGTAATTGATGATTTTAGGAGTTTCTCTCCCAGATATAATCCGCAATATGGAGACGAGTTTACAAGTATATCTCCGATTCTATCACTCTCTTAATTGAAAGAAAACTGAAGTGGACTCTATATATGCCACAAATGGATATATTATTGATAGAGTATAGATCCAAAGTATGAAGCGTATGTAAGCTGATAATATATCGAAGTTGCTATCAAGATCTTAGATGGATTAGTTGCCTTAGTCTTAAGAGGCATTTTAGACAGATGACAACGGTATGCAATGGAAGAACCTTCTTAGACAAATGAGAACGGTATCTAATGGATAAGCCCTCTTAGACAGATGAGAACCGTGTGCAATGGAAGAGCCTTCTTATGCAGATGAGAACGGTATGTAATGCAAGAGGCTTTTTCCAACTCTGAGTGGAAACGGGCTGACGAAGATACATGGAAATTGCTTTCAATCCATCAAAAAGTTTAATGCATCAGGCTATAATAGAGCATAAAGTTTAAATAAATATCATTACGAAGCCCACTTAGGTTTACGACTAAACCACTGCCATAGACTATAAATTCGTTCCGCGACAGTTTAAAAACCTCTGTGGCACCGAATCGCTATGGTATTACTTACGTTTATCTGTGTTATTCGATTTTTAATTTATACGATATTCTAAGTAACATCGGTTCTTCAAAATAAATCTCATCTCGTTTAACGTAATATATAGATGTAGATAACATTGAAGCGTCTCCTGATTTTTCCTAGTTATTTTGTCCGAGTGTATTACTGACAGGCAGAAGACATTGTCTGTCTGCACTACATATAATTACGCTTTTTCTTACACATTAGGCAGACTTCATGGAAATATTTAAAAATATATTTAATTTCGACAATGTAGATCAAATTCATGATTGAAAAGCAAAATTGTCAAAACTGAAACGACATTTCCTTTGAAATGGACCGGTCGATAAACGAACACCTTATAAGCGACATATTATTATTTAAGCCAGTAGCTAACACTAAGGTAGCGTACAAGTTATAGTGATGGACCGTCTCCATCTATCGTAGCTTATCGTGTTTTATTGCGTTCTCAATTAGCTACGGTGCTTACTGATATCAAATTTATTCAGTATAATTCAAGTCACAATTCGTCATTTGAGGCTATAAAAATAATACTAATATAAATTAATCGGGTATATTTAAGTTTCTTTGACATAAAGATTATATTTAACTAAGTGATAAGTGTACGGTATTTCATAAGCCGTTGTATTCCGTAACGGAGCTTTATTTTATATTTGTTGGATTATTTTTATTCATACTGTCAAAAGCTTTTGGTCTGTCGGTCTTTTACAGCTTTAACGGACTTATTAGGCGAGCGTTTAAGGCACTCGGTGGTATGGCAACAAGCTCAAGGAAGCCTAAATGACTGAACTATAGCTTGTGTTATAGCCTTGATGGCAACATCACGATTGTTGAATCTGATTAAGATAAGTTAAACTATTCAGTATTCATGCATATATGAGTTACTGAGACACACGTGTGTACCAGCATGTATGCTTTGGGTACTCAAACATGTATTTTGTATCTGTCAACTCGGCTAAACTAAACAAGTTTGAAAAAAATAATAAAAACGTCTTCCACTATATGAGTACGTGGGAGTGATGTGTGTTGTATATGTCGAGCTAGTGAGAGAAAATGTTTCAGTATCAATGTGTCGCGATAGCTTGCTCGAGGGTTTCACGCCGGGGCATCGAACCTAGGCGTGAGCCGCTACTGAGGGGAGTCGCGACGAATTTCTTGGAAAAAGTGATGATTATTATCTTCGATTTATTACAAAGAATAAAGTATAAAATTATCCTCGAATTATTGCAAAAACTTGAACTGAAAGAACTTTTTCAGATAAAGGACGACTTTTTTATCGTGGGGAGATCCATTAGAGATACATCCCCCACGATGAAGGTCTACAGAGATCTCGTTTACAGATCAGGAAACAGTCACGCACACACAGCCAGTCTCCATCGTCCGTCGAACCTCGGCAATGGGAGCATAGGCCCCCCAACCCATGGGATAAAGGATTATCTGGGATCTCACTGCAGTTATCCCAGATCCTTTATTTAATCGAACAGCATACTTTTTTTTAAATAAACCCGTGACTCCTTGACCTCAAAATTTTCATTAGACGCATAAAAGTTTAGTAATCGTGTAAATCAAAAGAAAATAATATTACCAATATTTTGAATAAAAATAAATTCATCTACATATTGAAGCGATTGCTCCGTGTTATGTGATCCATCAGACATCTCGTTATCTAAACGGAATCAGACGACTCACTCGAGTACTTTCATAGTGAATATAAATGTTTTCACGCCGATACATTTACCGACCGGAACGTAAACAAATCGTTCAATCGCGCCACGAGGAATTATCGCTCTCTCCAAATATGGCGTTCATTATCGCTCGAACATCATCGCATGCGCACGATTACTTTCCGAAAGTGTAAATAATTCGAATTACAATCGTAGATCAGGTACGCGAATCCGCCGGCAGATGGCGTTACTCAGGGTTGTCAGTTTGCGTGTTTACATTTTAAATAATCAGACTGGGATCGGTAGCAATTATTAATTAATTAAATAGTGGATGCGAGACTAAAACAAAGGTACGATATATATTTTCCGTATATCAACAACTCCTATTCGCTTGTTTTATTATTTTACTAGCGGTAATAGAAGACGCTGACCCGACCTGATAATAAAAAAACTCGACAAATTATATACCTAAACCTTCATGCACTGTATATAAATCCGTTATGTAGATTTTTTAGTTTAACGCGAACAGACTGACAGACGGAGGTGGCAAAGGACTTTGGTTTATAAAATATATTGATTTGAGAAAAAGTAAATGATTTTAGAGTTATTCACATTTTAATAATCACCACGTCCTAAACACACGCGAATCCCTAAAAATATAGCTAGTTGGATATTTATTTATTTATTGGATATTTCAATAAAAGAAAAATATACGATTTGAAGGTAAACTAGAGACAGTGATAACCCTACCGGTTGGAGGGTACAACTGAAGGGTCGTGAGAACTGGGAGACTTGCACTTTCGTCAGCGTGCGATAGAGTTGCGGCGCGACACGGCCCGTGCAGGCACGGCGCCGGGGCGTCTGAACACGAACGTCTAGCCCGCTTGCTGATTAATCATCCATCATTCCGTGACGTAAACTGCGAACTACACGGTGAAAGTTCCTTCAGTAGTATCGTTAACTATTACCATAAAGTTAAATAATAGCAAATAATTTTCTTTGAAACATATATATGTAGCCAATTTCGCAAGCACAACAATATTGCACTTAGATGTAATTATTTATGTTAGAGATCGAAGAGATCAACGTGCAGAAGTTCTGTATAGGGTATCGATGTACCACAACGCTGTGGTGAGTGGATACTACGAAGTCTTATTAACTAAAACGCCACGGTATTTCTTCAAGATATTTAGGACCAATGCAGTTTGTTTCAGACACGCTGAGAAACGTGCGTGGATGACGTACACACTTTATCTCGGGCCTGTGTATACGCTGCAACTAACAAACAAAACGTCTCCATAGTTTAGCGGTAGACGTTTTCGGTGTTATTACAAAAAAAGTTAAATACGTATTTGCTTTAAAAAGGTTTCGAATTAAATGCACCGCGGTCGCTGAATGTTCGTCATCTTGCTCTTTTGCCTCGGTTTGGTTAAGTTAGGTTAGACTTGCGAAAAAGGAAAACGCGAACTTGCCTCGGGCGAGCGCGGTGCATTTATTTCGAAACCTTTTTCAAGCAAGTATTCAATATGTATTTTTTTTTGTAATAACAGCGTTTTGTTTTTAAATAAATCTAGACTAACTAAATTATTATACACCGGTTTCCAGTTCTCGACTAATTTTACATGGGTAGTTCTGGGTTTTGTGGTCGTTACCGAAATAAAGTGACGAGTATTTGGCTGCAGATAATTCACCAACATTTCATGCTTATTCTGTCACTGTAAGTAACGTCAAGCGTGGCGGTTTTACGCGTGAATATCGATTGTACCTCGGCTCTTAATCATTTTATTTTTCTATAATAAAAGCGAAAAATTATAGAACAAAAACTAGTAGAAATAAATAACAAAATTGAGTTTCTAACCCGCAGCAAACGTGCGACATTAAACGAACACATCTGACGATAAAAACGGACGACAATGAGACGAATTTATCGATAGAATCACGACTTTCGACAAAACCCAACGATGAGATAGAAACAAATACGTGTCGCTACGACTTGTTTTCGTTTCGAAATCGATGACATTGATTACGGATCGAGATATGAAACTATTTAGCATTTCTTTTTGCTAACGACCAAGCGTAGTTAACTGACGATCGATCTCTAATCAGTATCATCACATGGACCGAAAAATAATATACACTTATGAAGAAGGATTACGTATGTGTCGTTCCATTTTTAAAGGAGATAAATCCAATTTTAATCGTTATATAACATGTTTATTTTATGTAACATTTCCAGTTTTTCTACATCGAGAACCAAGTTCAAATTTTGCCGTTCATATGGTTTTTAGTTTTTTTTTTTTATAATCTTCATATTTTACAAGTACAAAATTTGAAGATCTTGAAAAATAACATAAACCATTAGGAACAGCTCAAATTGGATTTAGCTAATTTTGAAATATAACGAATCGTATATTATCATGTTATTATTATTTTTATCCATAGTCCGGTGAAGCTATTAATACCTTGCTAAGCCAATAGCGTAGTCAGTTCGAAAAAAAAAAAATATATATTCGATTACTCGTGAGTCCAATATGATTTTCTATTGTCAACGTCTCAGGAACTATAAACAATTTAAAGGTTGATATTTTTTAATGTTTTAATAATGCCTACCTGTATGTTAGTATTCCTTCATTAGTGTACAAGGAATAACTTAAATGAGTAAAATTTTATGTTTTTACATTTACCATAAAATTTTCATTAAGTACATTTAACGTCTGTCTACTCTCTTATCCGACGTTAAGTGAACACCCTAATCGTAGACCGTCTTGCAAGTGCATCTGATGAAATTTGTAGACGCTTGAGGATAGTTTTACGCCTTGAAGATGATAAGCCAGGAGGAAATTAGAAACCGATGTTCTTTTTCACCGAAAGGTCGGGTTTATTTTAGGATATAAACGTACGTCGGACGTACGTGGAATACGTGGTTTATGAATCACGCTATGTTTATTGTCTCTAAATTTTTCAGGACACACACACAGATGAAAGAAAATAACATATCGAATTAAAAGGAGTACGGTACCAAATTCTACAAAAGGTAACACAAATGAATACACTGCTGCTTCACGGCAATATCGGTTAATTTTAACCCGAGGTAAAATTTTAGAATATAGCGAATTTCGATTATAGCATTCACCTTATACCTCTTACCTTGTCTGCAACTTCGGCCTGTGGAATTTAGCAAAAAAAATATTCAGTGTTAATTTCCTCGTGGAGTGCGTACGGTACTGGACTAAGTTTCTTTAGTTCATTATATTTACGGATCCCTATGTTTTTTTAATTCAAGTGAAAGTCCCTTCAAAATATGTCCATTTCCGAAATTAGCCGGAACAAACAAACAACAATTTATAAAATAGGTTTTTGTCATAAGTTTCTTATATATTTTGATATTATTTTGTAAAAAGCTATTATTTTGAAAATACAAACAGACACTACAATTTTTTTTATTTTGTATAGACCATGAACATAGAACTTAGACATGAAACGGTTCTATGGCAGGACCGGCTGTGAGTACCGTACTGGTCAGAACCAGAGTGATAGCAATGAAGTTTGGTGGTTTCAAGTCCGACTACATTGCAATATTGATTGCATTGGCACACGTAGTAAAACACACAAAAGTATTAGATTTTCACTTACCGAAAACCATAACGGTTAACGTAACGTCACAAATCGTCCATGTTAAAACGATAAAAAATTATATTGTTTAGTCAGCATCAATATTGTAATAGTTTTTTTTTCTTATACTTCGATTATTTTATTCAATTGTATGATAAGGGTTTTATGATGCTGATACATAAATAAAAACTTCTAAATGAGTAAAAAAACATAACATTTTAAAGTAAAGGACATCACAATTCATTATTATACAGTCCTACATTGTTATCATACATAAAAAAAACCATTTAATTGCATGTTTATAAGGAAATAGAACAGTTATTGTAGGAAAATGGTAATCACGTTGAATTATATGTGGCGCAGTTAATGTAACACTAATTAATTTACATAATTGTTACAAATTCCATAATACTTACTCACAGTTATTGATATAAATAAAGTGTTAACGGTATAATACGTCAAGTATCAGGTAAACTTTACCATAAAATAACAAAGAAACCTTACTGAAAATCTTATTAATATTCAAATGAATTAATGACATTATATAAATATATTTTTTTCTTTTATTTCAAACTTATTTATTTCGCACCGAGATCAATTGAAATTGGCAATATAAAGGGAGAGAGGAGTGATTGCAATTTGATACAATTCACTATTCACTCCCTTGACGTGTTACGTGAGCATCATCTATATATTAATACGAGAAGCCTAAACTTTGTATCCCTTTTTAACGGAATTGGGCGAACGGATGAACGTGAAATTTGGCATAGTTAAAGTTTATATGGAGGAGAAGTGCAGAAAGCTATTTATTTTATATAAAATGCATTAGAAGTACATTAAATTAATTAAAATATGCATTACTCACACTACTGCTTCAATTTTACACAACATATACATGTAAATAAAAAAGACATTTTGACATCTGTCAATAATGGACTTCAAAAAAGGTTGTGAAGGAGGTTGCTATGCTCGACTGTATGTATTATTTACTCTTACGTTCTAATTACCCTTTTCCATTCTACATTCAACAAGGACAATCTTGAAGCAAGTGTTCAAAGTTTTGCACAGATGTGTTATCGCAGGGGCAGGTGTTGTCATCAATAATCTTAAAGCGATTAAGATATTGCTTACAATACCCATGTCCAGTTAATATTTGTGTCATATGGAATGAAAGTCTAATACATGTACGTAATTTTGTAATATCCTTCAATTTGGATAGACGTGTAATAAATAGTGTATCTATCCCGAGCAGAGTTTTCATAACTAGCCCGCCATACCCTGTGATGCTCAGCGCGAATGGCAAAGGGATGCTATTTATTGTGATTTCAAATGCTCATTATATAAATACTGCAACGATTTTGATAACCCTGTGATGCTCAGCGCGAATGGCAAAGGGATGCTATTTATTGTGATTTCAAATGCTCATTATATAAATACTGCAACGATTTTGATAAGACGTTTACTGACAGATAAAAGAAATTTCAGAGTATTATATAAATTACATATTATTACGCTTCTTTTCATATATGTAAGCTGTAAGAATAAAGTTTGACATTGGTCACCCAAAATGCATAATTTGTTAGTAGTAATGATAAAATTACAATAACATAAAAAGTAATCCATATAAAATAGTTAAAACAACGAAACCATTTTCAAAAGAATTAATTTGCAGGAACGATCTAGGTGGTTATAGATGAATAACATTATTATACAGTTTAAAAGTCTGTAAACACCGGTCATATTTATAGATAGTTCATGATATTGCCGCAATTTTGCATCCAATTGAGTGATTTCTAGTTTGTTCGAAACCATTATATGTATTGCCTATAAACTAGATTGTACTAAGGATATCACTTGTGTAAATTAACATTTGCATTACTGAATTACTGTTAAGGATTAATTGTTGACAAATTTCATACCCATAACTTTAAGACTGGCAAAACTACGGTAGAAATACATATTGTGAAATTCGTATCCCTAAGAGTTAGGTACTTTAATGTAATACACTGTAAATGATTATACAGCACGTTAAATTATTAATGCGAATGTAATTCTATATTCCTGCCAGTTTGTTGCGTTTTCGTTATTTAATTACAGTGATATTTAGTATATAACTAGTCTAAATATTGGGGAATGATAGAGAACGCTTTCATCATAAATATGCTAAAAAACGGTTGAACAAAGATGCATGGAAAAAGTACTTTGTAATTAATAATTTAAATGTGAATTTTCACGTCACCAATTTTAGATGTTTTACGTTTCTACATTTTTTTGCGTTTATACATAATTTTTATACCGTAATTGTTAATTATAGAAAATTGTGATTCCATAATTCTTATATACACCCTCGTCCTACTCTTAGTCATTCAACAATTGAAAAAGGTTAAGAATTTTTATTACACAAACTGTGATGATCGACCTGACTTAATTAAATGTTACTCTGTTGCCGATACTTAAACAGCAAAAAGTTACAAATCGATTTTACTCCTTAGTAAGTAATTTGCATATATCGTTAGGCGTGCAGTAAAAAATGTTAACACAGTCGTAAAGTAACGAGTCGAGAGCCGATGGTAGGCGCGACCCCTGGAACGCGTACCGGACACGTCACGGAATCGCTACCGGCACAATTATCGAATCTAGACCACTCTCACTGAAGCAAAAAGTATAGCGAGATGTAAAGAAAGCATCGTCAGGTGCGACCCAATTTCACTTTCCAATGACTTATCTGTCCGTATAGGTTTTAAACAAAAACCGACCTATGACATCAACAAATAGAGTTGATTATCAATCAATGTGAAACCATCAATGAGTCGGTAAACATTTAATTATCAAGATTTACGAGGAAACCCTTTAAAAGCATTTAATTGTGAACGTTCATTTCGCTTTCTAACAATTTCTGTAAACGATTCTGTATTAGAGGAAATATGTACGAACGTCGATTATTATCTTCACTCAACTTTAATTTACGATTTAATAGAAAGTTTCAATGTCTACCGATTATTCTTTCTATTATTATGTTTAGTTTTTTCTTTCTATGTGAACGATAGTAAATAATGTGCTCATTGAATTTTTTATAGTGAAAATAATATGAACGAGTTCAATTTATGAACGCGATCACGAATCTTATTTCATCTACTTTTAACCAAAATGAACACGAAGAAAAACACATGATGTTTTTAAAAGCTATTTTATATGTACACGTTGATATATTTTATAAATAAAAATAATTAATTTCAAACCATTTTATTTTTTCCATTGCAGAGAACATATTTCATTTTATTAACGACGCCATCTTAAATACATGCGTCGATAACATACGCTGCCATTTTTATCGTGCAGGCAGTGCTGTACTAAACTAAAGCTGTAGCTAAGTTATTCTATACACATATTAGTTTGTAATATCCTCCAATTTGGATAGACGTGTAATAAATAGTGAGCAGAGTTTTCATAACTAGCCCGCCAAACCCTGTGATGCTCAGCGTGAATGGCAAAGGGATGCTATTTATTGTGATTTCAAATGCTGATTATATAAATACTGCAACGATTTTGATAAGACGTTTACTGTAATTTTGTAATATCCTTCAATTTGGATAGACGTGTAATAAATAGTGTATCTATCCCGAGCAGAGTTTTCATAACTAGCCCGCCATACCCTGTGATGCTCAGCGCGAATGGCAAAGGGATGCTATTTATTGTGATTTCAAATGCTGATTATATAAATACTGCAACGATTTTGATAAGACGTTTACTGACAGATAAAAGAAATTTCAGAGTATTATATAAATTACATATTATTACGCTTCTTTTCATATATGTAAGCTGTAAGAATAAAGTTTGACATTGGTCACCCAAAATGCATAATTTGTTAGTAGTAATGATAAAATTACAATAACATAAAAAGTAATCCATATAAAATAGTTAAAACAACGAAACCATTTTCAAAAGAATTAATTTGCAGGAACGATCTAGGTGGTTATAGATGAATAACATTATTATACAGTTTAAAAGTCTGTAAACACCGGTCATATTTATAGATAGTTCATGATATTGCCGCAATTTTGCATCCAATTGAGTGATTTCTAGTTTGTTCGAAACCATTATATGTATTGCCTATAAACTAGATTGTACTAAGGATATCACTTGTGTAAATTAACATTTGCATTACTGAATTACTGTTAAGGATTAATTGTTGACAAATTTCATACCCATAACTTTAAGACTGGCAAAACTACTGTAGAAATACATATTGTGAAATTCGTATCCCTAAGAGTTAGGTACTTTAATGTAATACACTGTAAATGATTATACAGCACGTTAAATTATTAATGCGAATGTAATTCTATATTCCTGCCAGTTTGTTGCGTTTTCGTTATTTAATTACAGTGATATTTAGTATATAACTAGTCTAAATATTGGGGAATGATAGAGAACGCTTTCATCATAAATATGCTAAAAAACGGTTGAACAAAGATGCATGGAAAAAGTATTTTGTAATTAATAATTTAAATGTGAATTTTCACGTCACCAATTTTAGATGTTTTACGTTTCTACATTTTTTTGCGTTTATACATAATTTTTATACCGTAATTGTTAATTATAGAAAATTGTGATTCCATAATTCTTATATACACCCTCGTCCTACTCTTAGTCATTCAACAATTGAAAAAGGTTAAGAATTTTTATTACACAAACTGTGATGATCGACCTGACTTAATTAAATGTTACTCTGTTGCCGATACTTAAACAGCAAAAAGTTACAAATCGATTTTACTCCTTAGTAAGTATTTTGCATATATCGTTAGGCGTGCAGTAAAAAATGTTAACACAGTCGTAAAGTAACGAGTCGAGAGCCGATGGTAGGCGCGACCCCTGGAACGTGTACCGGACACGTCACGGAATCGCTACCGGCACAATTATCGAATCTAGACCACTCTCACTGAAGCAAAAAGTATAGCGAGATGTAAAGAAAGCATCGTCAGGTGCGACCCAATTTCACTTTCCAATGACTTATCTGTCCGTATAGGTTTTAAACAAAAACCGACCTATGACATCAACAAATAGAGTTGATTATCAATCAATGTGAAACCATCAATGAGTCGGTAAACATTTAATTATCAAGATTTACGAGGAAACCCTTTAAAAGCATTTAATTGTGAACGTTCATTTCGCTTTCTAACAATTTCTGTAAACGATTCTGTATTAGAGGAAATATGTACGAACGTCGATTATTATCTTCACTCAACTTTAATTTACGATTTAATAGAAAGTTTCAATGTCTACCGATTATTCTTTCTATTATTATATTTAGTTTTTTCTTTCTATGTGAACGTTAGTAAATAATGTGGTCATTGAATTTTTTATAGTGAAAATAATATGAACGAGTTCAATTTATGAACGCGATCACGAATCTTATTTCATCTACTTTTAACCAAAATGAACACGAACAAAAACATCATGTGACAGTTTTTAAAAGCTATTTTATTTGTACACGTTCAAAATTTCCAATATTTCGTGTCATTATTAGTGTCGACATGTGATATAAACTTTAAGCGCAAAAAGTTCGCATTACGTATTTTCTGAAAAATTTTAAAATACACTATTTGTAATTAATATAAATAAATAATCATGAGAACATTGTACAAGGAATGACCAGTTAATTCCAGAATAACCATATCCAGTATTACAGATAAACAAATTATATATATATTTTACTATAGATATTTAAGATATATATGTATGTGTCAGCACAATAGTAGCGGTTACTACGGCTATTAGCACTGTACCGTAGTATAGAGCGCATACTACATTTGCAGGTCAATAGCGTAGTCACTTCGAGGATATTGGTTAATTATTCAAATACTCGCCAACGATGATGGCACAAAAATGCTTAACCCTTCGACTGTTTTTTTAAAACCCAGATCTCAAAATGGCGGATCGGGTAATTGAAATATCTATCTAATTTTTGTTAATTATAATTTTACATTACATACAAATTATGTAAACTTATGCTGGCAACACGCTTTCGACTATCGCATCATAAAGTCTATATATGTTTGTATAGAGCTTAAAATTACAATAACTTGATAGTGTGAACTGATTTTAATGAAACCAATACTAAATGCTATTCGAGGATATGCTTTATGATTTTGTCGGAGAGGTTTTATTGTGACCGCAGTACTTTAGCACTGATGCGTATTAAAACAAACGGACATACAGACAGAAAGGTGTAAGTTATGTAAGTATGTGAGTTTATGGTGGTAGTGCCACGCTGAAACTATTACTGGTTTTAGCATGAATATTGACCCAGCAAGGTCTTAACAACTTCACCGGGCTACTAAGGCGAGCGCTTAAGGCACTCAGCCGATTTTATTTTCACAACTAGCACAATGGTGCATAGTGCAATACTAAATGCTATTCGAGGATATTCTTTATGATTTTCTCGGTGAGGTTTTATCGTGACCGCAGTACTTTAGCATTGATGCGTGTTTAAACAAACGGACCGACAGACAGAAAAGTGTAAATAAGATTATTCCTTAATGATTTTTTATTATTAATATAAATGATTATACTGCATTTAGATTTAGTACAGTGGTGACCAGCGAAGGATCCATCTATCGAGGGTCTTGCATACAAATGGCTACGATGGGAATCGGTATCCATTTTATTTACGCACAAATATAACACCAATTGTTACTATTCTCATAGTAATATTCTTTTATTTTTTTCTTTGGAAGCATTCACTGCGTAAGATGTATTTATTATCTATGACGAGTTCACAAAAATAAATATATCTCAATTCGTTCGGACGAGACGACTCAATCGGATCTTAACAATGATAGTCGATGCTAAACAGTCCGTCATTAAGACCGTGAGAGCTTAAACGTTCACAATGGACCCATATAGCTAGAGCAATTGAAGTTTGAATGCCGGCGAAATTGGACGATTAATTTCCTGCTAACACTTTAGAATTTGATAACTTTTTCTTTAAAATACATTTCGGTCGCGGTTTCGTTGCTTTTAATAGTACACTGATTAGATATCATAGTTCAAATTGAGTTTTAAAAGTGGCTCAAAATATATTACTTATTTAAGTGATCATTCCGCGTGTTACGAGAAATCGTTGAGTCCAATCTTTAGCTTGAAACAGAAGTTATTTTCTTCGAACTTTTGAATCTGTTCAAGACGGTTGATATGTGTAACAAGATAAGTATATATATTAACTCTAAATAGATATAACTCATACCACTCTTTTTTTTATATAACTGTGGACGTATTTCATCATTCGATTTCTGTTATAATTGTTTGTGTAAATATGATATATTCCTATAACTTCTTAACCTCTGGACTGTCCAAAACCATAAGGGTATAATGACTATGCGACGTAAGTACGAGTGAAAAGTAGATAAGTAAATGGACTTAGTTCATTCAGATGATTTTATTAGTCACCTTTTTTACAATACGTTCTATGCAGACGGAGTCGGGAGCACAGCTAGTTAACAATATTATTCTTATTTTACAAAGTTAATTTGATTTCTTCGAATAAATGAAATAAGTTTATATAAAAAAGATTTGTACTACCTATTAAAAAAATACAGGTATTTACAAAGTATGTTGGAATTATTTACATTTACACCCATTTTCTGAGTTACCGACATCAAGTGTCTTTATGATTTCCTTTCACTGCCTACTCGAGTGACGTTAAGACATTTTATGATTGAAAGAAATCACAATGCTCTGTGATTAATACTAACCGTTATTATAATATGTAATTAATAATGTAACGTAATTCCCCCATAATGAACAAAAAGCTATTGAAATGTCATTATTCTGCTGTTAATTATCCGGTATTATTATCGACAATACCAATAATCGGCTGGTATTATCAAAATATGCAACAAACAAGCCTCACGCAATCACGAATAGGTGTAAAAGAGAGAACTTTTCACATTGTTTACATTCAAAAACAAGTTACGAACTGGGAGTATTCATTGAACTAGTGGGCGTCCAGTGGTCGACATTCGACCATAGTTGATTGATTTTTTAAAGGGATAAATATTATAATAATAGTTGTATGTTATAATATCATTGTTGAATGTAGAATGAAAAAGGGTAATTGGAACGTAAGAGTAAAATAATACATACAATCGAGCATAGCAACCTCCTTCACAACCTTTTTTGAAGTCCTTTATTGACAGATGTCAAAATGTCTTTTTTATTTACATGTTTGTATATGTTGAGTAAAATTGAAGCAGTAGTGTGAGTAGTGCATATTTTAATTAATTTAATGTACTTCTAATGCATTTTATATAACATAAATAGGTTTCTGCACTTCTCCTCCATATAAACTTTAACTACGCCAAGTTTCACGTTCATCCGTTCGCCCAATTCCTTTAAAAAGGGGTACAAAGATTAGGCTTCACGTATTAATATATAGATTATTTTATCACTGATAAAAATTGGAATACAATATAAAACAACGAATTACCAACAACAGAATAACTAAGTACCTGTAATAATAACACAACAGCGTAATTAAATCTATACTAATATTATAAAGCAGGCGGGTTTGTTTGTTTGGTTGCACGCGCTAATCTTAAAAACCACTTGTACGATTTGAAAAATTATTTCAGTGTTAGATAGCTCATTTATCGATAGGCTATATACCATCACGCTAAGACCAATAGGAGCGGAGCACCAACGAAGAATGTTTCAAAGTCTGGGTTGTATCTCCTTTTGAGAGCTTCCACTACGTGTTAGTGTGCCCAAAGTAATTATTCCAAGCCGGGGAGAATTTAGTATTATATACTAGTATATAACAGTCATTACATTTCATAAAACGTGTTATTAATTTTAAATAACAGAATTCCGCAAACAAATTTCCAGAAAATCATACCAACCGGTCACGGCTTAATTAAAGCGATGGTGTATTAAATGAAATAAATAGACCGCCAATTGTATTCTCTGTCTCGTTCTAACTCTTGAGAGGCATGTGAAACGGGGCTACAGGAAAACCAAATATAGGTAGACGAAGGTCAGTGACAAACGGTATCCGATATGTTAACACTTAACTGAACATTTGTATTATAAGTAACACTGACAGTTGGCTACAAATATTTCCTCTATAATTAAACCTACTAACACAAAAGGCACAAGCAGACATATATATTTTTATACTTTATCGGTTTTAGAGTTTGACCACAAGGTCATCTGAGGTTAAATGTGGCCTAAGATGGTAAACACGCCAAACCTAAGAGCCTGTCCAAATGAGGCGTTTTACGCGCGAGTCGACTCACGCGCTTCAAAATATATGGCATCCAGATACCGCGTTTTAAACGCGTGTCTACCTTAGGAAATGTCACATACGCTGGGATACGTCGTACGGATAGACGCCTGACAACTATGTCGACTCGCCACTGACTCGCGCATAGTACTGGACGCAGCAATGGGTCAGTATCTCGAGGCGCGCGGCGCTCGCGCGTACAACGTGCGAGTCGAGAGTCTCGCTCATTGCACGCGTATTACGCGCGAGTTAGGAAACGCGCCGCACCATCTGTACGGGATATCTCGGGTACGCCTCGTCTGGACATACTCAAAACGTAACTGGCTCTCGAGTGCAGCTACTGGAACCCACCAACATATGCTTGGCGATAGATTTCCAACTTGAGGATGGTAGTTACCCAGGCGGACTTAGAAAGTCCTACCATCATGCTATGGCTTCTTTACAATGTTTTCCTTCACCGGAAGCTCCAACTCAGTTCACTAACAATTAAACCATCATCGCATCAACATGCTACTACTATGGACGTAACACGTGGTGTTTTGTGGTCGTAATGAAATTGGCTGTGAGTATTAACTAACGTAACCAATGAGTATGTCACAGGAAGTTTGTTAATAGCACCAGTGACAGAGAAGTTGAGGAGTAATAGGTTAGCATGGTATGGACATGTCATGAGGAGAGATGAAAACCATGTAACTATAAAAGTTTTGAGTATAATGGTGGAAAGATATAGGTGTTGAGGAAGATCGAAAAAGGTATGGATGGATTGTGTGAAAAATGAATGATGTGTGTGTAAAAGGTGTGAATACTGAGACGGCATCTGATAGGCGAGTGTGGAAAAGGAAAATGTGTTGTGCCGACCCTATTTAGGTGGGATATGGGTAAGAATATGATGAACCAACGTCTTAATAGCTATATCTTGTTCATACAAAATAATCATCCCGATGTCTATTTACTGTACATAGGTATTGTTTTCAAGAAATTTGCATAAGAATTTATTTAATTGATAGATAGCAATCGCTGTCAAATTCTTTAATACGCACAGACTTTAACATTCAAGGTTGTGACTGTCAAAATAAAACGTCCCACCTGCCTCATACATAATAGAAATAAATTAGATATCACAATCATTTTTTATTTATTGGCGTCTTAATATGTTTCGTTCAATACGAGTTGCCTGTCCCTTGACATGTCACCTTGAAGTCGCCGACTGAGGTATTTTTAACGGATCCGAATTACAGTTCTTTATGTTAAAAAGCTTGTAATTGTGTACAATTTCTATTTGAAATTAGACGTCGTTTTGTAGAAAATAATGTGTTATAAATCGATTTCAAATTAATAATGGTGAAAGCTATATATAAATTTCTTCTGTACGTGTGTATGTCATTATGATCCTCCCAAACGGCTGGAGCGATTTTGATAAAATTTTGTGTCCGTGTTCAAGTGGATCCGAGGATGGTTTACATTCACAATTGGACCCGGTAGGTGGTGATGTGATTCACTTTTAAAATTTTTGATTATCAAGGCAGAACAACGTCCGCCGGTACCGCTAGTCTTCTATAAATCTATAGACATAATAAGAATGTAAATCTAACTTGCCTGTTCTTTTGATTCTTATGAATAAAAATACTACAACTGTCTAGAATAAGTAATAAAATACATAATCATTTTTATAAATGTCTGTCTGTTTGTTTGGACACGCATAACTGCTAAAGGACTGCAATCACGATACAATAACAAAGCAATCATAAAGTATATCCGCCAGTAACATTTAGTTTCTGTTCCATTACAATCGGTCCACTCTATTAAAAATTATTGTAATTTGAATAACGGCTCGAGATAAGAACGAGAAAAAATAGGCAATTCAATCTCCTATATATTTTACAACATACAATGATATTATATAAGTAATATCTAAGACACAGTAAACGAAAGACTGTTTTTTTGCATTAAGTTCTACGCAGGCGAAGATGCGGGCACAGCTAGTTTATCATACTTATATATCTATCTAGATTATCAGCATATCTTTAAATTTCTTATAAATATTAGCTGATAAAAGAATGATAAATCTATCATGAACTCAGTTTGCCAACCGTACTGTTTTCCGGGACTTCACTTATTTTGGAACATCCTGGATATTATTCCAGCAACATAAAATAAAGAAGTTTTAATTTAAAAATGTGGACGCTACTATTTATACTTTTAATATTACGTTAGTTGACGAACCTCTCGGCTCCTAAGGGATACTTTTATAAAAATCTTATCATATATTGCGTTTTATATAAACAGAAATGGCTAAGTAACCTTCAAATACTACTTTTAACCATTTAAGGATAACAAACATACTATAAATCAAACTATGTATCCGCAAGATATTGTAATACCCAGACATAAAGGTTTATTTCAGAGAAAGCAGGACTGACTTTATAAAGAAAAGAAACAAATTTAAACAATCGCCATAGGTAATGTAGACGAGAACTGAAACACAAAGAAATCAAAAAAGAAAATAACACAAGTAACAGTCTATTGGCATATTTGAAATATACATTATACTGGAAATGACGCCCCTCTCTTTGCATCCACTAATAAAGAATGTAAATATTTATGTTATTGTAAAAATATATAACATGAAAAGATAAACCAGATCGAGTTTCTTGCCGGTTCTTCTCGATGACTGGGTTGGTTTTCCGAACCGGTGGTAGTTTTGACGTTCATAAGCGCCTTCTCAGGGCGTAAATTGAATAAAGGATATTTTGATTTTGATTGATGCAATATTTCAAACTGGACATCATGCTTCGAAATCGAGATTGCTCTGAGAAAATTCCGCGGACGTCCTGAACGAAACCTCGATTCATAACGACGCGACGGCTTTATTGATGTGCTTTAATATTAATTTGCATATTCACTTGCATATTATACGGTAAGTAATTGTCGGATGTCGACTATTGGCGAGGGATAGAGGTTATGAATAATATTAACGTATTAAATAAACGTACTAAATAAAGTGTAGCAAAATTACATATTAATCTTCTTGCAACGACTAATAACATAATTCTTGCTTATATAATAAATTGTTATATACATCGTCACGGGTAAAAAAAAAGAATGGGATTGCCACCTCAATGCCGGCCGGTGTGGTGGGTTATGTAAGATTCTTACTGATTAAAAACCCTACACACCTTTTGGCTGGAGAGGAGGTACTACCTATGCACATCATCCCCTCGCCCGGTGTTTTCGGTCTTCCTTCACTAATTTATTCGTCCACCTTTGTACTCAAAACTTTTTTAGTTACATGACTCTCCTCTCTTCTCATAATATGCCCATACCATGCTAACCTATGACTACTCAACTTCTCTCTCGCTGGTGCTACTTCAAACTTTCTCTGATATACACATTCGTAATCTTATCCATTATAGTTACATCTTAAAATTCGCATCTCCGCTGATAAAACCTTTATAGGTATTTAAAAAAAAGAAATTGCATGTAGGTAATTAATCAGAATTAACCCGGGCGAGATCAAAAGGTCCGCTCGGAGACACTTTTGCCATTAAACTCGATGTATTTTCAGGCACATCGCGTTGCTTCACGTGGCGCAGACGCGTGCGCGTCGACATTCAATAGATCGCTTTATATTGTCAAATGTAAAAATAGATTCAGCGTTTCGTATTATATTAATGTGACATTGGATACAGAGCAGATCTCCTTATGATTCATCAGGCGAAGGCCGCGACACGACGTATTACGAGTTGATTTTATTGATGTCAGTTTCTGAAGCTTCAATATACATTTGTTTGTATTCATTTCCTACAATCTTGATCTTTTGGTGTAGTAAAACAGTATTTTGATATAGTTATATATCCTATACATATATGTATATAATTCGTATAGTATATAGTTTATGAGCACACCCATATATATAAATGAATACATATATATATAAAATCTATAATATATATATAAATTTTTTTAAATTTATAAGGTATATAAAATCTATGTTATATTATATCAATAAATGTATATTTATCTATACTAATACTATAAAGCTAAGGAGTTTGTTTGTTTATACGCGCTAATCTCAAGAACGATTTGAAAATTCTTTCAGTGTTAGATAGCTCATTTGTCGATCATCATTGTCATCACGGTGCATCAATGAAGAATGTTTCAAAATCGGGGTTAACGTACGCATTATTTAAAAATATTTTCATCTTCTACGTAATCGAAGCCGCGAGTTAAAGTTAGCGTTAGCTGAAAGTAACTATTCCACGTGGGCAAAGTCGCGGACAAAAGCCAATCATATATAAAATATCAAACCTTCCATACCTTTCATTCTATAATGCCTAAGCACTAAAGGGGGTGTGGAGGGATCTTTGTGATAGGGGGATCTGGGTGTTTAGGTCTGATGCGTGAAGCGCGCGCTTGTATCCTCTGGGCTACCATAGCCTTAATACCGAACCACTATAAGTTAATTCCTCTATCTAAATATATAAAAATCCAGTGTCATGATGTTTGTCCACGATGTACTCCGAAACTACTCAACCGATGTTTATAAAAGTTGGCATTTATGTATAACTTGGTCCAATTTGAGAGATAGGATAATTTATATTTCGATTAATGGCTTCAATATTTTTTAATTACAAATTAAATGATTGTCAATGTTGATCATTGTTATTAATTGTAAGTTTCATTAGTCTCGAACAGATGGCACTTTAAATTCGTTTGTTGACAGAAAACTGCAGGACCGACTGTTCTAGATATCTCATAGATGGCGCCACGTTTTCATTTTGAATTTCTTCTTCAGTTTTAATTCAACATTAATAACTGAATCACAGCAACGTGTGGCAGGGTCACCTAGTAGACTAAAACAAGGTTTGCCCAAAAGGTGACTTAGTTTAACATATAAACAAATAATACAACGTTTTGCTCGATTAGCTGAGAGCACTGGGGGAAGGATTGAGTGACACACATCCGATGAATTCGTCCTCAGCTATATTAGTAACCGAGGTTAATTGGATAAATGCACATCACCCGCCTTTTGTAGACACGAATGCAGTCTGACGCATATTCTAAATACGATTCACGGATTGGGGTCAATTGTTAATAGTATTTATTGTATATTGAGTTACACTTTTATAGAAACCTGTATAGACCTTATAATATCAGGTCTTTTGAAGGATCCTTCCATATCTATAGGCATTTATAATACATAAATGGATTTTTCTTGTACCTGAACAGTTATCGGTGCGTTTTAATAGACATTCAGAGCAAATATTACCATTTTATACTCTTTAATATAGTAGACAAAAGGCGAACAACGAATAGCTTTCTAACTAGAATTTAATGGTGACGCATCCCATTAATATTGACCGCTGTTAATTGAAAATATGTATATACATATAAAGTAAATTACAATATCTGGTGTTTGTCCATTCTGATTTCCAAAACGGTTGGACTGATTTTAACAACAATTTTACTGACAAGTATGAAGCTTTTCAAAATAGTATTTAATGTATGTAAACTATAAACATGTTTTTCTATAGAAGTCGATTAAAAAAAGTGATGCGAAAATTTAACAATGATAATTTAAAATCGGATTATAGGAGTAAATAATAATAATAACTAAATTATAAATAATAAAAAACGGCTCACAATTACAATCGAAATAAAACTTGTTATTCCCCTGAATTAAAAAAAGCAATATCCACGAGAATGAAGTAGTTAAATATATAATAATACTAGTTGACCCATGCCCATTTCGTTGGACGGTAATAGGCATTATCAAGCTACAACTTTTTTCTAGAACTCAATCATATATCTCATCGTTAAGGCAGCGTTCGTAAGAAACGTGTTCGTTCGACCATTTTTTCTTCGACTCCCCAGACATTACCCCCTACAACCTGACAAACTTTACCTCTTTATAATATTATAATAATAATAAAATTAATTAATAGCTTCTACCCACGCCTTCGTACGCGTGGAATAGTTATTTTCGGCTAACACGCAGCGGAATCTCTCAAAAGGAACAAAAACCCCGATTTTAAAACATTCTTCAATGTTGCTCCGCTCCTATTGGTCTTAGCGTAATGATATATAGCCTATGACGTTCACAAATAACGTGGCTTTCTATTGGAAAATTTTCAAAATCGGTTTAGTACTTCCTGAGATTACCCCCTACAACGTCACAAACTCACAAACTTTACCTCTTCATAATATTAGTATAGATTTCGGAAGGTGCCATAGATACAAAACTGTTTTTGATATACTCTGTTGTTCATCCTTACAATTCTATCCTCTGATTATTATAAATACAAACATAGTTTTGGTTGTTTTTTACGCTTTCACGCAATACAGAAAAAGCAAGCAAGCAAATAAAAGCGTACAGAGTACTCTTCATCTAGAAAAATTCCTTTTTCCGAGATAGGTCAGACCTATGGTAACGCGAGCGAAACTAGTTTTCGCTTTCGGCAAAAGTATTCACCGAATGTTAAAAGTGAGTTAGATTCCGTCAATCAAAGTGATATATAGCCCATGACGTTCACAAATAACGTGGCTTTTTATTGGTAAAAAAAAAATTGGTGAACTTGCTGAGATTACCCCCTACAACGTCACAAACTCATAAACTTTACCTCTTTATAATCCTTATATATAAATTTCTTCTGTGCGTGTGTATGTCACTGAACTCCTCCTAAACGGCTGGACCGATTTTAATAAAACTTTGTGTGTGTGTTCTAGTGGATCCGGGAATGGTTTAGATTCACAATTGGACCCGGTAGGTGGCGTTGTGGTTGACTTTTAGGATTTTTTTATTATCAAGGCGGGACAACGTCCGCCAGGTCCGCTAGTATTAGTATAGATTTCGGAAGGTGCCATAGATACAAAACTGCTTTTGATATACTCTGTTGTTCATCCTTACTATTCTATCTTCTGATTATTATAAATATAGTTTTGTTTGTTTTTTACGCTTTCACGTCTTAACTACTCAACCGGTTATCACAAAATTTTGCATACAATATTCTTACGTGTATAAAAAAGCATACAGAGTACTCTTCATCTAGAAAAATTCCTTTTTCCGAGATAGGTCAGACCTATGGTAACGCGAGCGAAACTAGTTTTCGCTTTCGGCAAAAGTATTCACCGAATGTTAAAAGTGAGTTAGATTCCGTCAATCAAAGACGTTATGTGTCAGCGTAATTCATTCAATCAACTGTTCGCTCCATACCATATTTCAAAATGATATGCAAACGTCAAAATGGTTTCACGATATGACATAATACTACAAATTATACTAGCAATGGAATTTTAGAGATATCGAAATATACAATCATTCAACGAGCAATAATTTAACAAAATTTATTATGACACCGAATTAATGGGTAACTGTTTTACATATTAAATTAAATATGTCAAACTATGTAAATATATAAATAAATCGTTTGCCCATCCATAATTATATACTAATTTATGTTATAGTTTTAAACATTACGAAATGTATACGATATTAATCAGGATATGAGATTGAGAAATTTTGATAGAAACGCTATGATATAAAAGCGAAATATATTATAACCAATTTTAAAGTAATATATTTAGTTGTTGACAGTAATGCGGTTGGCTCTTCCACTCCTACGAATGGATGTTCGGATACAACACTGGTAATAAAGCTAGTTCACTGTACGAGCGAAACACACATAACGCATTTTGGCATATACACAGATATACGGGCAACAAAAGATGTTTTATAGGTGGTAGAGCCACGCTGAAACTATTACTGGTTTCAGCATGAATGGGACGGCTTGCTCGGGGTAATACCACCCTCTCATAGAAAACCAACGTGAAGTAACAGTGCTTGCATTGTTGCGTTTCGTTCGGTCAGTGAGAGCGCCGGAGGCCCACCTCCCTTCCCTCTCATCTCTCCTCTCTCTCCCCTTCCCCACAAAGAGTGGCAACGCACTTACGACTCCCCTGGTGCTGTTAGTGTCTATGGACGGTGGTGATCACTTAACATTAGATGAGCCACCAGTTCGTTTTCTTCCTATGACATAAAAAAAAACTTTATTTTATGCTTTTGCAAAGGTTTTATGATTTTAGAAACGTTTGGAATCCTTTATATGTGCACCTAATGGCCATTAGACTCAAAGAGATGGCGAAGAATTTGGACGGTGGTGATCACTTAACATTAGATGACCCACCTGTTCGTTTGCTTCCTATGACATAAAAAAAACTTTATGCTTTTGCAAAGGTTTTATGATTTTAGAAATGTTTGGAATCCTTTATATGTGCTAGGTGCATTGTGGCCATTAGATTCAAAGAGACGGCGAAGAATGAAACAAAAGCAAATTATAATGTTTAAAGTTTTTGAAATAACTCCTGCCTTCGACTTTAAGAAAGCACCTCCAATTTAATGATCCCAACTATTACTATTAATCTAAGCAATGTCACATAAAGTATAAATGTCGTTGGCAGAGGTGGTAAATAAAATTACAACCATATTCAAATAAGAAGAGATGTGAGAATCGATTGGCGTCTCTAATCGTCATGTGATGTGAAATACGAATACCCGAGTAAGTATCTAAATTAATCCTGATCCCAAAATGAAACGCACTAACGAAAGTCTGTATCACGAGTTTTTTGGCTCGAGCATTCATCGGAAACGAGTTCTATATTACACCACTAATGATGAAAGTGAACTAGCTGGCCTTTAATCCGCTACGGTACCGACAAAAGAAAACAAATTGTCGATACAAACACGTCCAATATATAAATCCCTCATGTTGTATCCATAATGGATACATACAGTGTGTCATTCTAAAGTGGACGTGCAGTCGATAATTTTCTAACGCCGTAGAAAGCGATATTCCCAACAATTGTGTATGTGGAAAGCGAATCGTTTACGTGGCGAGGAAATATTAGTGAAAACTCTGAGGATAAGTGGCCAATTGTTTACTTGATTGTTTATTATTTGTGGTTTGCTGCCAATCGTCAAATAGTGATTGTTTCCGTCTGATGGTTTCCTTTGGGATGAAAAACGTGTTGAAGTTGTATATACCATTTTGAAAGCACTAAACGTAGTACGAAAACGTAGACGAGTGACTGATTGAGCACTTGTTCCTGACGGGTTTGTGTTTTTTTAAATAACACCCATGATTTACTTGGTTGCCCAGTCTTTCATAGGGTATTATTTGGGTATTACAGACTACTGTTGGGTACTGTTGACAGAATTAGTTATAGTTAGCATTTCACAAGCCATTTTAGACTTAGGATTTTATTTTATTTCCACCAGGGTATCTAAATGTGACTGAATATAAACGACCGTTATTTTTCTCTCTTCGTCCATAAGAACGTTGTCAGCGGAAAAGCGATGGAACTAAAATGATCGATCTACAATGAAACACACTGCTGCTTATCAAGGCTGATGTAAAAACCATTAATTTAAAATATTAATCAATACATTTCGTAACTAGAAGTGACAAACAAGTGACAGATGAAGGTCGTAAAACCGCAGAGCTAACGAGATTCCAGTAAACGTGTCGATTTCTCCTTCACGCGGTTCATTATAAAACGACATATTTTTATTACATAATTCATCCAAAGTACAATGAATATATTTATTTGAATGATCTTTATTATATATTGACTTCCAATTGGAAAAGCTTGATGTAGTGAGGCTCTCTGGGTGCACGCACGTCGTAATTTGATTGGCAGAATGATTCAGATGTAACGTAACTGTAGTAAAAAGTAAATAAGTTAGATAGTATGTTAAATATTTCTGGTAGGATAGCTTAAATTGTTGGGTCCAGAATACTTTTGGTTACAAACTTAGAAAAATATCAAAGTTTATCGAAACTAATCTCTTAAATAAGTTAAAAATAGGATAAATATTTAGATCTTGCCGATGGAAAGTATCATCGAATACACGATGAATAAAAAATAAATTTGTTAAATTATAATTAAGTTAAGAAATTCATGTATACAAAATGTTTATTTTACATTCCCTTTTGGGCAAAAATTGCAGATTGTATAGTCGCATGTCCGACATAAAGTGGAGTACTTTGTAGATGATTTTTAAAAAGCACCTGCATACCAGCTTGTACCATATGACTCGTCTCCAAGATAAGTTCCGAAACTCACAAGCGGTATCGAATCCTTGAGTTTAAGAAAATACTACCGTCAGCTGTATGATCTATTGGTAGTGTTAATGGATTACGTTCTGGGGTATTGTTTGAAACTATGTCAAAGGTTACTTTCAAGTTCGCACAGCTCCTCACCATCACAGAATACATCCTCAAATGCCTAAATAAAAATGGTCGTGTTTTCACAGAATTTTTCTCCCACGAATGCTCCGGATGTGCTATCTGGACCTTGCAGAGGTATCCCCAAAGACTTACAACCAACGATTCTTCAAGAAGTGAGTGGATAGGTTTTTAAAGAGTTGGTTTCTGGTTGTGCAAAAATGCATAGTGTTAGTTGATAGAACCGATGCTTACTTACCACAATTGTGATATAAAAAATGCCCCAAAGATAGCGCAGATAGTGGTAGTACATGGCACCCTGAGCTTCAGGCTGACACAGTAGGGGAGGGAAAGGGAGAGGAGAGAGGAGAGGAGAGGGGAGATGGGTCTCCGGCGCTCTCACTGACCGAACGAAACGCAACAATGCAAGCACTGTTACTTCACGTCGGTTTTCTATGAGAGGGTGGTACTACCCCGGGCGAGCCGACCTATTCATGCTGAAACCAGTAATAGTTTCAGCGTGGCTCTACCACCATCAATACAATCATCAATTAATCATTCATGTATACAAAATGTTCATTTTACATTCCCTTTTGGGCAAAAATTGCAGATTGTATAGTCGCATGTCCGACTTAAAGTGGAGTACTTTATAGATGATTTTGAAAGCACCTGCATACCAGCTTGTACCATATGACTCGTCTCCAAGATAAGTTCCGAAACTCACAAGCGGTATCGAATCTTTGAGTTTAAGAAAATACTACCGTCAGCTGTATGAGCTATTGGTAGTGTTAATGGATTACGTTCTGAGGTATTGTTTGAAACTATGTCAAAGGTTACTTTCAAGTTCGCACAGCTCCTCACCATCACAGAATACATCCTCAAATGCCTAAATAAAAATGGTCGTGTTTTCACAGAATTTTTCTCCCACGAATGCTCCGGATGTGGTATTTGGACCTTGCAGAGGTATCCCCAAAGACTTACAAACAACGATTCTTCAAGAAGTGAGTGGATAGGTTTTTAAAGAGTTGGCTTCTGGTGGTGCAGACATTCATAGTGTTAGTTGAAAATACCCCAAAGATAGCACAAATAGTGGTAGTAGAATTTTATTTCTTGTGACGTGAACATTATCTTAATACGAAGTGAATTTTTTATCGTGTACGTGCCGGACATTATTTGAAGTTAATTGTCATTTACCTGGCCAACACTTTTTAGTATAGAACTACGATTTTAGAATGTTGTTTGATTATCTCGTTTACTCGTTTTTGTATTTAATTATCATTTCAACTGTATTCAAGTGAATGCGAATTCATTTCTTTGTTACAATCAATAGTTTTTATGTGGTTCTGATAAAGTAATTTGCTATAATCTAGACTAAGTACAATTCAGCAGCTGATAGGTGAACAATAACGGAAATAAGACCTTGGAGTGGTTGTTAATAAATCGGGTACCAGATAGTGCCTTGATACACAGCGTTTTGTATCAAGCATTTTCCTTTACGTTAGGTAGAGGCTTGTAAGCATTGCACCAGTCAGGGTTAAATTATAGTAGCATCGAACAAATGAGTTATTTTTTTAATGATACACATTTTTTCAAACGTTATCATAAAATGGTCTAAATATTTCTCAATTGCTTCAATATTAATTTTTTTCATAAACCCAGCAACCCAAAGATCTACAATGTCAAACTTTCTTTCCTACAATCACTCATCAATCAAACTTTTAATTCTTTTAAACCCGTTTCCGAATCATTTATTGCATAATTTCACGATACCGTGAGTCCGAGAGACTTTCGTTTAGGAATCCGTAAAATTAATTGACTTAAAATAACATAATTGGTCGTTCGATAGATTTATGGTTTTTTTTTTTAAATAGAAAGTTTATCCTAGATATGAACACTGTGGAACAAAAACAGGTACTTACAGGTACGAATTCAGAAATGATCATAATTAGCCTGAAGTCAAAAGGGTTTAAGGAATCTCGATTACAATATAAACTATGAAAATATTATCCGAAAACGCGGTTTAAAATTACGCCACTGTACATGACGGTAAACACAGTTTATTTCCAAAAACAACAGCGACCATCGGTTGCTTTATAATCCATCTAAGTAGTAGGCAGATGTAGTTATACTTGTAAGCCACTCTGCAGGGCAAAGTAGCGTCTATTCTAATACATTGTGACTGGTTTATCACAAGCAACGTGACCGCGACCCAATCGGGTATAATGCGATACCACAACATTTGGGGTGGTAGGGATGATACACCGGCTGATCATGAAAAGTGATGTCTATGTGTGCCACATTGGTCGGAGTTATAACCAGAGAGTGGTGATCGCGGTCCCATCATTTCTATATCCTGCCTCTCAGCCCAGTAACTCACTTCGGTCTGTCGCAGTCCCAAAACACAAATGTACATTGCTAATTACTTCAGAATCTTTATTGATGTATACCGGAAGGTCAAAATGGTTGCTATTCAAAAAGTGCACTGAATTTACTAATAAAGTAATTCCGCTGACACGTTATTAGCTCGTACTCCAATTGAACTGCCAAAAAATTATAAGAAGTTTATTGTCTTAACGAGATCAGATTAAGTAATTGCAGTTGATAATTTGCGGAACAATGTAATCGGAATGATTTGTGTTCGTCGCCTCAGAGAAATGTTTTGAATGTCTTTACGGTTCTTCATCCCGACTGATTTAATCGGATATGTCCAATGTTTTAAATTGATTTAAATATATGTAAATTATTCAAATTTCGCTTGTAAACGAAAGATTGTTTTTATATCACGATCCAAAGTTTTAATTATCATAAACGGAATGATTAAAGAAATTGATAATGAAGCACGTAATCAACAAATAAGTTTGATTTCGGTGAAAGGGAAGCCCGTAATATAATCATGAATGCTGCAAACACAAACGTGGTACCATTGTAAATTTAAACATTGGGTCTTAAAAATTAAGGTCTTCAACCAAAACCTCAATAAATATCAGGTCAGAGTTTGGTTATCCAAATTTGCGAGCCATAGTTGGTATATAACATTTTTATTTTCCGTTTTAGGTCTATACAAGAATAATAGAACAAGAAATTTGAAAGAGCGCAGTTCAAATCGTTAGGACGAAATCTTGTCGACGCCTAAATAATCTCACGTGAGATCTACCTGAGATAATTTTAGGCGTGGGAGCATTGTTTATAGAGGTGTGACCCGAAACCCTTACATTAACGGCCAGACCACGAGGTAACGTTGATTACATTGTAATAACAGAACAATTTTCTCACCCACTTAATCTTGAAAAATGCAATGCGTTTGATTGATGTTACTAAATTATAGCAAATGATATCTGTTCTTCGAAAGGTAATTTTACTTTAATCTTTTTTTAAAGACATTTCCGGCGACGTGAACCTTGACTTAGATCAATAATATGTGGATTACATAATATTGTATTGTGATTTGAAAACACGCAACGTTCAGCCCATTACGCGATCGCTCCTTACATATAAATTATAAAATAAAATAATGAAGGAGCTTGCGAACAAAAAAAAACTTTTTTCTTACAATAAAGACACAAAAATAAAATACACTTTTCACGTTGTGATTGACTTTTTAAATAGCAATAGATGAAGAGACATGAAAAGAATACAATTTCGTAAAAAAAAGTTATTTGAGAAAAATATTTATTTACGTCATTTTATTTGCTAGTTCTGTATTTTATTTAAATATATTATAGGATGCAAACGAACAGACGGGTCACCTGATGGTAAGTGATCACCGCCGTCCATAGCCACTAGCAACACCGGGGGAGTCACAAGTGCGTTGCCGGCGTTGTAATTCTCTCTTTATTCTTCCTTTACTCTTTACTCGTGATTTTTGACAATTTATTCCGTTAGCTTAAGGTTAAAAATCTTTCTCACGGAAATTTGACAATTATGAAAAACCACTTTATCTTCTAATCGGTGATCAAGCAACATGAAATATTAACCTCTGGTCTACGTGCTTTTATTTAATTGAACCAATAACTTCTCGTTTATAACATGTTCAGCATGAGACGACGAGTCGTTGCGCAACAATAAAGAATTATGCAGCATCGGGCAGACATTATTTTTTTCACTTCGAAACCGGCTCGAACAAAAAGCAAACAGCTCGGTTATGAGGTCTATTATTTCTCTAAATAGACAGAGGTGCGCGCGGGCGACAATTTTAATGGGCAGGCATCTTGTGCGTTATGCGATGCGCGCGCGCCGTTTTTTCTCCCCACCGTCCTGGCGTATAGTGCGGCGAGTACAAATTGTTGTGGTACTGCATTTCGTTCGTGTTTTTATTGAAACAATTACAGGTCGAAGGCAGCACAAGGTGTTATCCATTATATTATTTGTTCACCTACCTTTGTCTATCTTGTGATTCCTTACTTCATACCAAGGAATCCGGTCATTTCATTTTATTCGTTTTTTGTATATCGTAATACGGTATTTGATCATGTGGATTGGCGTCATATTAATAAAAAAAAGGTATATTTCAATCCATTTTAAATTACAACTAAGCATTTTCCGCAGGAGTCATTTTTATAGTTGATTAAATTTTTTAACATGAAGCATAATGCATAATATATATATATATAATATGCATAATGAAGCAGTAAACAACTAAGACATGAATCTTATATTGCTGTTAGATAATTTCGGAATTTCGCCAACTGACATCTGAAACACCATTCGAATAACAACTCCAGTTTTTTTTTAATTGGTTTTTCATCGGTGTTATTTTCTTTATATTAATTTTATATACATTTTAAACAAATCTTTTTATAATATCTATCTATCTTTACGCATATTTCAAAAACTGGATTCTATCATCGAGAATCAGTTCTATTATAAATCCGATACTTTTTTACTGTACATAATATTTTATAGCTTATCTATTGAGTAATGTGTCTAACATCACCATACGAGTAAGGATGGAGAAATTACGAAACAAAATGTGATTCAGAAAGTACGCTAAGCGTGGACGAAGTAATATTAGGACCCAGCGCAGATTTTTGGAGATCGAAGACATTAGCGCGAAGAGCCGAACTGTGAATGCCTATGTCAGCGAGGTCGATACCCCACGTAAGGGTCCATTAAGCTAACAGCGTTAGTCAGTTCCATTAAAAAAAGCTACGCAACAGTTGTACTTTCATCACGAATATATTATGTTGATCGAACAGTACGCTTGTAAAATACTCATAAATGCAACACAGTACGCAATATACAATATATATTTTACAAACAGAGCGTGAATTTATACAATTATATGCGCGAACGGGCCGCGTTTCACGGCGCAATCCTCGAATATTGGTCGGACTACATAATAACATGGTGAATGCTTGTAAATCATGCGAAACGTAAGATTTATGCGTCCGATAAGACCAGAATCGACGCTTTAAAATAACTTGAATGTGTTGATAGAAATTTAAAATTTTTTTATAGGGCTGTCAAGCAGAATGAACGCGGAATATTTAAAAAAAAATGAAGTAGTCATAAGGACTGCCGATAGAAGTGAAAACTCGAAACAATGGAATAACAGTGTTCTCTTTTGAATTTTAAAATTAATTATAAACTGAATGGTTTATATTTCATAATTTGTATACCTATTGAAATTAATAACATTAGTCTATTGGCACTCGGAGCAATAATTATATACATTTTCAGTCTCAATACATCAAATAAATATAAGATGTACACAGGCCCCTTTACTACACGTCGATAGGATGATGAGAGCCGCGCAAGCGCAAAGCGGTTGGTCATGTTAGTAGCATGTTATGACGCGAAACCATATGTTGATCTCCTGCCTAAAAATACCGCTCAGCGCGCCTAAAAAAGTTTTCATTTCAACAAACTAACGTCTTATATTCATCAGAATGTAATATGACATGACGTCTGTCAATACGTATTATTAGAACACTCGTTCAGACTTAATACAGCGTAACATCCTCGCGGTTTCTTTTAACATTCACCCTGTATAGTTACATAATATGGAATAGGCGAGTTTTTTAAAACGTTCGTATAAATGTGTCTTGAATATTTATCACTGGCAATTGTTTGATTTCTTTCAGGCTCATTGCATATTACTAAGTCTATGCGAGACATATATAGTAACGTAGAAAACGTTGCCGACATTACTGTTTTTGCAGTAGTTGGGATTTATTTTGGCGTTTAGCGTTTAATCTACATTTCATCTGATATCAATTGATGACGTGGCTTGTAGTGGTAACACGTTACACCTTGACAGAACTCATTCTCAAATATATATGTCAAAACACAATAATAATTGTGTCGTTACATTTCAAATCCACTTGTAATCATTCATATATTTTTTTTTAAGATTTCCAGTTGTTATACACCTAGAACGAAGTTCAAATTCTACCGTTCATGAGGTTTTTAGTTTTTTTTCTATGATCTTCATATTTCACATGTACAAAATGTAAATGTTTTGAAAAATAACGTAAATATTTAGGTACGGCTAAAATTGATAGCTACTCCATAATTGTCAACCGAACTGTCTACTAGACATAATAATATATATTGTATAGATCAATAAAAACTCGTTTATTACCTTTTACTCTTATTAAAGCTTATAATTACAATATAAACTGTTTCCTTTTTTTTTTCGAACTAACTACGCTATTGACCAAGCATCGTCTTAACCTGTTAAACCCTTAAACTGTTTGCAATACTATACAGTAGTAGTACAATCGTTTTATACTATATATAAAACTATCTAGCCTCCTTTTTAATTATCCTTTTCTTATATTATAGGAGGCAAACGAACAGGTGGTTGTTGTTAAGTGAACACCACCGCCCATAGACACCTGCAACACCAGGGTAGTCGCAAGTGCGTTGCTAGCCTGTGTTGGGGAGGGGGAAAGGGCAGTGGGCCTCCGGCGCTCTCAATGACTGAACGAAACGTAACAATGCAAGCACTATTACTTGAAGTCGGTTTTCTGTCAGAGGGTGGTACTACCCCGAGTGAGCCGACCCATTTATGCTGAAACCAGTAATAGCTTCAGTGTGGCTCTACCACCTACAAAACTTTATGAAATGATTCACTCCGTTTAATTTACATAAAATCTACTTGAAATATCCAGTGTAATATGTAGTTTTTGGATTCGATATATACACCGTAGTCAATTATTGTAAAACCACACACCATTGGTGTCATGAATCACAACTGAGTCTTTTTTGTTAATTATTACAAGTGTTAACCCTAGCTGGGAGATGCATTGCGTAAGATATGTTTTATAACATGGCTTTCTAGTGGCGCAGCTCAGGTGCGACGTCGTATACATATGTTACGCAAACATTAATATATCGTAGATCATTGTCTCAAAATTAGATGGAAAACGTAAATTTTAACTATATACCATTCGAATATTAATGCACTAGAAGCAATAAGATACTATCAAAATCAACAGGTGGCACACAAATTCATTAGTATTATACTAATATATAGTGTTATATTTAAAAAAAACAGTGTGTCGTAAATACACGCGGTAGAAGTGAAAATTTAATTAAATAAACATAAAATACACAAATCTGATAAAAAATATACAACAAAAAGTCAATGTCACACAGTGTTCCCAAGTGCACAGACTGCGCCCGAAGTTACTTAACTACGATGATCGAACGAGAACCGGTATATTCAACACTCTACCCGACACAGTGTTTACCCCCACCACTTTTCATCATACAAAAAGGTTGCGGATCAGAATTTCAAAGCCCTCCCATAAGAAGTTTCTGAGAGGTCGCGGGTTGGATACATCTTAAGTTATTTAAAATTTATGACTATATTATATTGATAATATTAATTGTATTAAAGAACGTGGTAACATAAATCCAAGTTATACAACATTTAGTAATATTTGCATGAATGAAGCAACTTACTCAAAGCTCCATTCGATTAAGCAGAGGTCCATAATAATCGTAAACTCTTCGTAGAAACAATTCTATTAACTTATCCAAGAACAGTCGTCGGGCCATGCAGTTATAAATCTGAATAATCTTCTTGAATATAAAATAGTATCTCATAAAATAACCTAGTGATTTATTATTAAGTGTTAATTGAATCGTACTATTACGAAAAATAACGTTAAAAAAGTTAAATGGCTTTTCACGTAAATTATCGTTAAACGTATGCGTCGACGATAAACAGCAACAGTTTTTACAAGTCGCGTTTATTACATTTTTATGCGCGAATGCAGTTTAAACGAAATCGATATTAAGCACTCGACTCGATTAAGCGGACAAGTACCATTGGGAATTGGCCGTACAATCGACAATAGGGTGACCACATAAAAAAAAATACGCGCTCATATATAAAAAATACAAACCGTATCTTTTAAATAGTTTCTTGCAAAAGTTCACTATTATATTTGTCACTTTTAATTTTTGTTGTATTTGAATTTATGGCCTCTCCGTCAAAACGTTATGCTCATCGTAAATCATAACTGGCGTAAGTAAAAAATCATTTAGCCGTCTTAAACATATTGTTATTTATGGACGCTGCGACAATGGAGAGAGGTGAGAGGTCAATGCTGAATTCATAATTGACTGAAACGAATTTAAACGGGCAGTTCAAGATTTTAATGTGACATAAGAAATACTGCCAATATCTGCATATACTGGAGAAAACTTTCATTTAGTACTAGTTCAAATTTAGATGGCAATTACTAACAAAGGAGTTTAAATGTAAGCAGTTATTATGCAATGTAGGACGCCACCGTGAGATATTTTTCGTTAGGCCGAGTATACCTAACACGTATTGTGAATAAATTTCCGTGAGAATTCTAGTGTTATGAGCTCCTACTTTTAGTGTTCCTTAGTCTGTTAAAATTTTACTCTAAAAGTAACCTATTATTAAAGGAACATCGCAATTATTATCACGGCATCGTAAGTGTATTAATTTATTTTCATTAGGAAATTTCTACAAATTCGCTGTGAAAAATCCGCACGGTGAAAATCACAGTTATTTTAAGTTTCTTTAAAAACTTTTAGATACATGTCGTATATTACCCACGTAACTAAGAAGTCATTCATTTATTTCCACTAGGAAATTTCTACAAAATCGCCGTGAAAAATCCGCACTGTGAAAAATCACAGTGGTTTTATATTTCTTTAAATACTGTTTGAGGCATGTCACACAATGCTCACGTACCTAAGGCATTTCCTTTACAATAATGACATTAGTAACATTCCGAAGCGTGTACATTTGGCCCATATAACTCATGTTAAAAAAATGCTATTAATATGTGAGACATCACCGCTACCACACGGGTAGCCACCGATTTCAATGCTGCGCCATACATTCATAATTTTCTTTGGGTCAATAATATCGCCATTATAAATAGAACCCCGATAGACGAATACCGTGTACTTAAATTATTTCAAATTTCACATTCGGTTGGGGGTCTATAATTTTTGGTTGTCTGAAAGCACGTCCGCTGTAAGACGGCGCTGCTTACGTGACGTTTCGAAAGGCGGGAAACAATGGTAGGCCCGTTATGAATATTGAGAGGATAGTCAAAAGGCACGCTTCACCGATTTTTGCTGACGAATAGACCCAGCAAATGAAGCCGTGTAAGAATTTATGGCCTACTGCCAAAGTTTTTGCTATTTATAATGGTGGGTTAACTTTAAAATTATAGAAGATGAATATAAGCCAATGTTTCTGCTGTCCATAGAAAAAGGGTATCTGTAAATTTTTGAAATATTAGTTTTTATACTATTTGGGTTCGGAAGAAAAAGGTCAAATTTAAAAGTTTATTTTTTGTTTGCTTACAAGCTTCTCTTTACAATTTACACTTAATCTAAAAACAAATTAAACACTTCGAAAAAGATAAAGGCTACAGATTTTTTTAATTATCTCTAATTTGAGTTTTAGATCGATGTGCCGTCTTTCCTTATGGTGTCAGACTTCGACTAGATATAAATTATATTGAACCGTTAGACTATAACAAAAAATACAATATGTTGAACTTTAATATGTTGAACTTCGAGAAGGATTTTTAATATGGCATAAAAAAACCGTTACAAAAATACTTAAGAACCACAAATGTCATGTAAATAAATTTAATTAGTACATTATGTTTGTTATGATTTTAAAGACAGCTATTGTGAAATGTATCAACTCTGACAGTTACCGGTAAAATATCAAATATTTCTTTCTCTGTCTTTCATTTGTGATTCAAAACCATTAATAAATAACACATTTTTTTAAATGAACCCACTATGCTACTGTTATACTATGTCACAAAAGCGTGTACGCATCGCCATTATTGGCGCCATGTTTAATTTCAAATTCAAAACGACTTTTTACCACCGTTACGTTGTAGAACACGAGTGACACAACATATTATTAACAATACGATTAGTCAAACAGAATATTTTTAAACGTTGTCAACGAAAAACAATGACTCAAAACATCGGTCGTACATACAAATCCGTGTTCTCGCATGGCGCCTGTGTTTCTTAGAACCGAGATTAATCCAAAACAGTAACATTGATCGACAAATTTACTGGAATATGTTGAGGAAAATTATATTAATATAAAATAACAGTTGTAGTCCAGTGGTTTGACCGGTGGAATATCAATCTGATGTTCGCGTGTTCGAACCTCGGCAAAAATATACCAACGAATTGTTCGAAATTCGTGAACGGTTATTAATTTAAATTGGTAACACTGTCCGCTGAGGGTGAAGGAAAACATCGTGCGGAAACCTGAACCTGAGAAATAGTCTTGTTACTACAACCGCACACCGTATGTGGGAAAAGTATAGAATTGTGGATTTCTCGGAATTTGAAATCGCCAACACGTCATGGACTGATGTGATGACGAAGTCAATACCTTACTTCGGGATAAGCCTATGGCTCTGAAGTGCTCTGATTACAGATTACATCTGTTACAGGTTGATGATGATGATAAAATAACAAAATAATAATCATTTTTAACAAAAACTCTGACAATGATTCTTGCTGTCAGAAATAGGTAATTTTATCAAACTGGACTACGAATCTACATATAAGAATTTAAATTTGTTTACTCCGTAGTTCCGTTCTTGTAGGTGGTAGAGCCACGCTGAAGCTATTACTGGTTTCAACATGAATGGGTCGGCTCGCCCGGGATACTACCATCCGACCCACAGAAAACCGACGTGAAGTAACAGTGGTTACATTGTTGCATTTCGTTCGGTCTGTGAGACCGCCGGATACCTTTACCGGATACTTAATACCTCTCATATAGAAAAATCCCGAAGAGTTAGGTCAACATCACATTAACGTCTGCAAAGCCGCCAACAAAGGTTAGTATGTTTTTCTTTCTGGAACGTTCCCAAATTTTTTTTTTTTAGGTAGTTTAAGGTGTGAGGATGAAGTCCTTGCCTTACATATATATGTATATATGTTCTTGGGGGTGCCCGTTTGTGGGAATAAAGTTGTTTGTAAGGTTAACATTAATTTATATATTTTATTCTTATTATTGTTACAATGGTGTTGTAGTGCAACCTAACCGAGTTCTTGAACGCGACTGACAATTCAAGTATTTAATAAATATAATTTTAATTCCACTGTGCTGATGCGCACATAATAAGTAGGGCCACATGCAATGTACGTAACCGTACAGGTACAATTATAGATATTTGTACTCTATTGCTTACTTGGGTTTAGACTTGCCGCCGCAATAGACAGACTATTAAATAAAATGTTATTAAAAATGTTAAACCCTCCATGGCAATCACAGAGAATGCTACATCATATAAATTATTGCAGTATTTACGACGCGTTTACTGACTCGGTCTTGCGTACTCACAGCCATTACGCGTATGTGCCATTAGCCGGCTCGTTTCTGAAATATTCGAGAACGGCGGCACTCTGACGCAATGTCTTTAAAATTATTACATAGAGTAATTAAGCTTTTATTTTATATATGTGAGACTATCTCAGACACGACCATTAGATTATAAACTATCATTACGGCGTCCAAATGCGATTTGATGCGATATACTATTTCATACCTTACATATTCAAGTTTGACCACAAGCTCATCTGGTGTTAAATGATGATGTTGCATAATATTATGGTAAAACTCTAAACCTAGAGAAAGACGTGATGCGAAGTAAAGTTTCTTTGAGTTATACATCAGAGTTCCTTGAACTCACTAAGATTTCCTTCTTGCTATTACCATAGACAAAGGAAAATATTGTTTTTTATTTTCCATTGCACTACAATATCATGTGATGTTAAACTACGATGTGGTCTATGATAGCAAACACGTTAAACCTAGATAAGGACTGGCTTTTACATGCAGCGGAACACATCGACAGATATTTGGGGATAGATTTTCAACTTGAGGGATATAGCCAGAACATTTTTTTAAATCCTACCACTGTCGATAAAACATTTTAAAAACGCTCGTGTGTTGCAGTAAAGCAAGTTTTTTAATTCGAAAAACTTCCACATTGAAATAATGTACAGTCAAAATGAAATATTTGTCACGGAGAGCACCCAGTAGGAGTGTCATGTAGTAATGATGTCGAAAAGAAACTGTTTAATAAACATTACGCGAACACTGAAGCGAAATGTATTGACGCGGCGAACATTTCACACAGCAAAAATATATTTACGACGTTAAAAAGCAAATAAGGCAGCACGAGACGCATTTCACTCGCCATGCTGCGGAACGAACAGAATTTAAATTATTGAATTATGTGATCTCCGAGGTGTTACGGGACCCGACGTTACCAGCACAGCGACGGGTTAACCGATGCTTACCTGAAACAAAAGGACAAGAGAAATAAATATCACGACCAAATAAAATAAAATAAAAGGCTTAAAATATTATCACCGATGTCCGTTAAGCTTATAAATGGACGATTTAAAATGAAACTTTCGGAAAAGCAAGGTCGTTAAGTATCTGTATATAATATTTCCTTGTTTTTATTTGGATGTTCTTACCCTTTGCTTAAGTATCTAGATATTTTGTTATCGATTTATACCAGCCGGCCCGTGGTTGCATGCTTAAGAGCCTGTTCAGATGAGGCGTTTTACGCGCGAGTCGACTCGCGCGTACCCGAGATACTGGAACTACATATATCCCGTCCAGATGGTGTGGCGCGTTTCCTAACGCATGCAATGAGCGTGAATCTCGACTCGCGCATAGTACGTGCAACCGCCGCGCGCCTCGTGATACTCAGGCCCCATTGCTGCGTCCAGTAATACGCGCGAGTCTTTGGATAGCGTAGTAAGTTCGAAAAAAAAAAAACTCGACTCGCGCGTAGTATGTGCGAGCGCCGCGCGCCTTGAGATACTCAGGCTCCTTTGCTGCGTCCAGTACTACGCGCGAGTCTTTGGCGAATCGATAATAGTCGTCAGTCGTCAATCCGTACGACGTATCTCAGCGTATGCGACGTTTCCTAGGGTAGAAACGCGCGTGAAACGCGGGATCTGGACGCAATATATTTTGAAGCGCGTGAGTCGACTCGCGCGCAAGTCGCCTTATTTAAGACGATGTTCAAATGACAAGCGCTTAACGTACGTTACGCACGCGCAAAAGTTTTTGTACAGTGTTCACATGATGTTCGCTTGTCAAGCGTTAAAAGCGCATTGCTGCTGCCACCCTGGTTCAAATTGAGTTCTGCATTAATCGAAGATAGACATAGAAACAGTTTTAAGGGTTATTTTATACCGACGGCAAAAACGACGTTATATAAGTCGGAGATATTGGGTCCACTTAATTTTTTCATACAAGCTGACTGAAAGCCAGTACATAGCTTTGTATCCTAAGCTAAGGCAATACGAACCCAAATTATTGAACTATTTCAGATTGTTATATCCTATATCGCAGGACGTTTCTCTATTTCATCTAAAATAATTCGCTATTAATAGCTTCCGTTTCCATTTCGAACGATTTGGGGATGAACCGAGCGAACCCTAAAATGTGTCTATCTGCGTCAAAAGCGTGCGCTCATGTGAACGGTAACATAGAAAACCAATGATCTCAAAGCGCGCTTTATGAAAACGCGCGTTACCATGTGAACAGCCTGAATAAAATGCGTGTAATTGTAAACACGCGTTATTAAAAAGAGCGTTAAGCGCTTGTTATGTACACATAGCTTAATAGTGTCGAACTTCGATATTTGCGAATATCAAATATTCAACAAGTAAGTACTGGACTGGTCGCTACCACGAAATCTATAATGATAAAGCATTCACAATGACTTTTTTAGTTTCGTACAGACATCAGACTTCGTAACTATATAATAATAATCATAAATACAGTGGTACAACAAAATAATCCCAAGAAGGGTTGATGTCAGGCAGGCGGACAATCGTAAAAATTAAGCCAAATCATATACCACAACATGACAAACATGTTGTACCGACCCTACTTATGTGGGATAAGGGTAAGAAGAAGAAGAATGACTTTTTTAGTTTATCAAGTTTCAGTTTCACCCAGTGTATAGCTGTCGCGATGCTTGTAGTTCTCTCTATAATTCCCGTTCTTTTTACACTGATTGCGCTCATGTGAACGGTAACATAGAAAACCAATGATCTCAAAGCGCGCTTTATGAAAACGCGCGTTACCATGTGAACAGCCTGAATAAAATGCGTGTAATTGTAAACGCGCGTTATTAAAAAGAGCGTTAAGCGCTTGTCATGTACACATAGCTTAATAGTGTCGAACTTCGATATTTGCGAATATCAAATATTCAACAAGTAAGTACTTGACTGGTCGCTACCACGAAATCTATAATGATAAAGCATTCACAATGACTTTTTTAGTTTCGTACAGACATCAGACTTCGTAACTATATAATAATAATCATAAATACAGTGGTACAACAAAATAATCCCAAGGAGGGTTGATGTCAGGCAGGCGGACAATCGTAAAAATTAAGCCAAATCATATACCACAACATGACAAACATGTTGTACCGACCCTACTTATGTGGGATAAGGGTAAGAAGAAGAAGAATGACTTTTTTAGTTTATCAAGTTTCAGTTTCACCCAGCGTATAGCTGTCGCGATGCTTGTAGTTCTCTCTATAATTCCCGTTCTTTTTACACTGATTACCGCGACGTAGCTTTATAGTACTGCTATAAAAAAAGGGAGATGGCTAACAACGACTGCAGGAACAAAAAGGCAAGTAATTGGCATAGAATTCCAAGATGAAATAAATAGCAAATGAGATGAATATTAGGAAATGTCTTTCATCGAAATCTGAGGACCAAAAACAAACAATTATCGGTTTAAAATGTTAGACGTTGACCTAAAAGCAAAACAAGGTACAACAAGCCAATTGCAGATGTTAGGTTGCACAAGTCCTGCTTATCAAACGAAAGATATTTCACAGCAAATTGTGATTAAACATTACGCAATATTATTTAATACTTGCCATTGTTGACAAACGTACTCCGCGGTTCTGATTACCTTCGTGATATGCTAATGTTAGAGATTCGAAGTGTTAGATTAAGTTAATTCATGTTATTGAAAGTCGATTGTGCCGATGATTAGTTATTGTGCTTTTGTGGTCGTATGATATCAAGATTGGTTTTATTGTCTTATTTTGTTAGTAACGTCCTTCATTATGGATGTGACCGTTGTTATCGAGCGTGTGAATTTATTGTGGTATGTCTGTTGGGAAGACATAATTAGGGTGTGTCCAAATATCTTATATGCAAAGTGCAGGAAAAGTGCTTGCTTCAATTTTTTGATATTTAAAAGATATGTCAGCTGGAATTACTTGCAAAGTAATTAGAGGTTTCTAGTTTGTTAAAATGTCTTTATATTCCTTATATACAATTTGTTTTTTATTGTAGCAAAGCCATATGACTGCACTTATTTTTTTTGTAGCAAAGCGATATGTCTGCACTATGCGTGATGGTAAGCAGTACAATCCAACGGCGACCACCTGAAGACAAACTATCCTTTGCCAGTACCATGCCAGCCTGTATAAATGTATCTTTACATTACACTTGAAGGAACCCAAGTTATAGAATGAGAGAACACACTAGACGGAAGATTGGAATAATTTAGACTAGACTAAGCATCATGTAATTTACACGTGGCTTCAATAGAATTTGTCTAATTTTGTTCAATTTGTCTAAATTGCAGCTATCTTCGTCATTTTTTCTATAAATACTATTGCTATTTGGAAGTTCCTGGTTACTCGATTATTATAGTCCAGGTAAATCTAAATGCGAATGCAGGTAAGTAGATAGATAGTCGTTTGAAACTGGCAACTTCTCTATTTGTCCGGATTATATTGACTTTGTATATGCAATTTGCATGATCTATATAGCAATCCACCTACGTCGTAACATAGTGAGTTATATTGCATCACTAATCTTATCCCAAAATTTTGGCTAACATTTATCGAAGCGACAACTCTTCTAATCCTGTCATTGCACCATCAGACAACTGTTTCCACTTACGTTATTGTTGCAGTAGTTGACAGGTACCCAAAATAATCCACCTGACCGGTCTACCTGGAGATTAAATCCTGCCCTGACAGGCACTCGACCTGAATGTTCGGACTTGTTTTAATTTGACAAGTTAATATCTACCATTTAAAATAGATTATATTGTATTGTCATTTATTCTGAAGTGACATATCTTCTTGGTGGACCGTAATTAAAAATCTCTCTCTTAATATCTATATATTAAAACATGAAGCGAAAACTTTGTATCCCTTTATAAGCGAATTGCCCGTACGGATGAACGTGAAATTTGGCGTAGTTGTAGTTTGTATGGAGAAGTGCGTAAGCCTATTTTTTAATTATAAAATGCATTAAAACACATTAAATTAATTAAAATATGCATAACTCTCACTACTACTTGAACAACACACAGCATATACACGCATGTAAACGAAAAAGACGTTTCGCCATCCTTCATTTTACTCTTACGTTCCAATTACTTTTTTTCATCCTACATTCAATATTTTAACATGACTTACGTTCCATATCTTACATGCCCTTTGAAATTAACTGGTTAAATTGTAAGTTAATTTTATAATAATATAATATGTAAATTCATAATATACATTAATAATTAATTGGTAAATAATTTATCTTTAATAAATTTATGAAACCACTCAAATAATTATTATTCTCTTTGGGCTTATTGAATGTCAAAATTAATTATAGTCGAATTTCGACCACTAGGCGACCACTAGTTCTAAATTAGTAGCTAAATTAAACAAAACTATTTTCAATATACGTTTCTCTTCGTCTCCAACATAAGAAAGTAACAAGCGTGAACGGCCCTTCAATTAGAGGAAAATCTCGATAAAATATAAATATTAATTCTGAAGTCACAAGGAAATAAGAAAACACGGTTTACGTATTGATCGTTTCGTATAAATCTGGAATTACACCATTACGGGAACAATGCACGTAAGCACCTCCGATCTATTTTATTAGCCGCGAATATGGGAACAGAGGGACAGCACAAATTGAGTTTTAAAATGGCAGAACCGCTTTCGCAGCAACGGATACGATTCGAAAAATAACCAACATTATTTTCTTTATGCAAGTGATCATCTTCTAAATATATAAATATTCAGTGTCATGAAGTTTGTTCACTATGAACTCCGAAACTACTCAACCGATCTTCATGAAAGTTCGCACTTATGTATAATTTGGTACAATTTGAGGGATAAGATAATTTATATTTCAACATTTTGCAATTACAAATTAAATGATTGTCAATATTGATTATTGTTATTAATTGTAAGTTTCATTAATCTCCAACAGATGGCGCTTTAAATTAGTTTGTTGACAGAAAACTGTAGGACCGACTGTTATAGATATCTCGTATATACGGTGCCACGTTTCAATTTTAAATTACTGTAATTCAACATGTAATACAGCAGTCACAGGATTCCGTGGCCGGGTCAGTTAGTTTGTCTATAGTATAAAAATGAATATTGCTTCGTTTGTTTACTATCCTTATTTATATGCGAATTTATTTGATCGCGTTTTTTTTGTTAAATGTTGTCAATACATTCTTAAGTTTCAGCAGCCAAGTATACGTGTTATACGTGGCGCGTAAGATATTTTTACGTTTGATAACGGAACCAAAATCGTCAGCAAAAGTTAGTACATTTATTACGTTATCACTTATCCGCATTTGCTTGTTTTAATTATTTAAAAGCATGGAAAGAGCACATACGAGTATTATATCTATCGTATGCGACAACTAAACACGACTAATAAGATTATACGTAATTTTTTTAAACACACATTTTCGGTACGAGCAAATACTAATAACCAGATTTTCTATGTTTATAGGATTAGATCCACCACCTCAATATGTAATTTGTAAAAGTAAATGCAGCAGTAAACGGATTAATATATACGGTATATAGCTATATATACGGCTATAGCCTTCTATAGCCAGGCTATAATGATCGAGATGAGTTAAAAACCCAGTGTTCAAATAATAATGTACGAGGTTAAGTAAGAATTGTGAAACTATATTTTCGATCACTAAAACATTAATAGATACTGCCAACAATACGTCAGTAGATAATAACATCAAAAAAACGACAAAGACTATGAATCTGCCAAAGAATGATAGCAGTAAATGAAATACGGAGCGAACACAATTTAAACTGCAATTACAAACAATTACTGCTGATCACGATGCGCACCGCGTGCTCTTATATCAACAAGTAAATATTATTGAAACCCAATTATTTATAATTAACTACATTATTATCCGTTTGTGATGTCCCACTCGTGTTATTCTGATCTGTGTAAACATCCGCTTGTACATAGATATGAGGGATTAACTACAGAATTGCCCATGCGAAATTGGATTGCTAAATAAAATTTGTAAAATTTCTTCATTATTTTTTTAAATATCATAGGAGGCAAACGAACAGGTGGGTCATCTGATGTTCAGTGATCACCACCGTCCATAGACACTTTCAACACTAGAGGAGTCGGGATATATATTTGGGATAAGGGAGAGTGGGGAAGAGGGAAGAAGGAAGGGGAAGAGGAGTTGGGTATCCGTCGCTCTCACTGACCGAACGAAACGCAACAATGCAAGCACTGTTACTTCACGTCGGTTTTCTGTGAGAGGGTGGTACTACCCCGGATGAGCCGACCCATTCATGCTGAAACCAGTAATACCTTCAGCGTGGCTCTACCACTTCTTTTTTACTCTTTGTAAATTTGTATTCTTTGTAAAAATGAGAATGTGGGATGTTATTTGCAGTGATGATATCGAATGCTTCATGTAGTGGTGAGCTTGAACGAAGTAAAAGAAACAACGTGAGAACTGCTGAGTTCCCCAGGCAAATGTAATATAGTCATAGTGCTTTTGCAGAAAAGTTTTGAAAGTATTTTATATTTATCGCTTCTTTAAATAACACTTCTTCAATTGGATGTCGGCGAGTGTAAATTAAACCAATGAGTAAAGACATCGAATTGACTCCGAGAAAACGTAATCACTCCTTTTTACACCTTTAAGGCTTAGTATTTATTTACTTCATTTTAGTAACTTAACTACTGCTAGTGCTTCGAATGAGTTAAGCTAAAAGATGGTATTAAAAATCTGCCACCTTAAATTATGTATTTCGTAAAAACAAAGCAATAATATAAAAACTAAAGTGTACAATTTTTTTCTAAAGACTTACTAGTAGTACATCTATTATTACGTAAACAGAAGCATGACTATTAAATATGTTATTGATGTCTAAATATAGAAAATGTTTTATAGTACTATAGTATAGTATAGTAGTAATAGAGAACGCAACAGGCGTTTAAAGAGTGAATGAATGTGTGAGTTTTGTGGTAACGAACGACGTTATAAAGTATTTACACCTTATACAAGACTAGCTGTGCCCGCGTCTCCGTCCGCGTGGAACCTAATGTAAAAAAAGGTGACGAATAAAATCATCTGAACACATTAAGTCCACTTATCTACTTTTCTATCGTATTTGAGTCACGTCATCATTAAAATTATAATAACTTTTGATAGAATGAACCTAGTTTCCATGTGAATGCTATTTATTTAATAAAATAACGCTGTCAAACAGCGCTACTATGGGATAAACAGTTAAATTGTTAAAAATTTAATATTTAGTGATTGAATTACTATCATAAATATTAATAGTCTTAAATCAATATCGCAAAGTTAATCTATCGTATAAATTGCAACGCGATAGGCTGGCAATCTTAGCTGGACCGTTAGGTGGCGCACGCGCAGAAGTTATGGACGCGCGAAAATCATAAACTTCGGTCCGCGTGCGACGGCCTGCGTCCGAAACAACGATAGACCACGAGACAGAATCGACTGCGGACTGTTGTACAATCGTAAACATCGGTTCAAGTTGTACCCAACAGAACTGACAACATCTAAAATATACAAAAGTGACATTACTTGAGAGAGTCACGCTTCAAAATCTTATAGTCCCTCGAATCACGAATTATTACAAAACTGCACTATTAGAATTCGTTAGCGACTTTTACCGAGTAGGAGAACCGAAAATAGATTTCGAAAACTGTAAATGTTCAATCATAAGCGATTTAATTGTAATATCGTTCTTTCCTTATTGATATAAAATTAATCATGCGTGATGTAATCTGCCTTCTCCCGTGTCACCAGAATTTTGCGTAATTCGAGGCTAGTAAATTAGATTCGCATTCTTTTTTTTTTATTGTTGCACGACAAAGTTACTGCACTATGCCTGATGGTAATCACAGTACAATCCAAAAACAATGGCGACCACCGAGTGACACACTATCCATCGCAGGTCGCCGATGTCATGCCGGCCTGTGAATAGCTGGATATGCACAGGCTGATCTCGAAACGCGACCCACAGAAGCGAATCACTATAACGGGCTTTTTCGCCATATACATGGTGGTTGCGACCCAGTCAGGTTGTAAAACCCTACCACCCCGCTTTCGCCATTGCCTCGTTCGTTATTCAGCGGGGTGCAGGTGTGGTTGGCTTGGGTGTCTCTAGTCTTATGACGTTATTCGACACCCCTTACACCCCAAAATCATCTCATCTGATGATAAATGTAGTCTAAGATGGTAAGCACGATAGACCTAGAGGCGGCTGGCTCTCAATGCCAAGTTGCCTAAACACACTAACAGGTGCTTGGCGACAGATTTCCAATTTGAGAAAAAGTAAATCATCTGAGTAAGAAGCGAAAGTGTACAATATTCTCTCAAGGATATAAGCTTAATCATAAAAATGTACATGAAACTCGCGATTGCAAAGCGAATGTTGAACACCGGCTGCAACGGAATGATTGAAAGTATTGACTTCTAAGAATAAGAATTATTCGTTGTTGCACTTGAGTTATTCCCAACGAGTATTGGTCTCCGTCGATGATGTAATCAACTGAAAAATGTATTGAAAATGTCATCGAATGAGTATTATAGCTTGAACAAGTTTCTAAAACGAATAATTTTTCAATCTAAATCAGGACCAACAAATGAGATTAAAAGGTAAAAAAATAATATAAACCGTGTCGTGAGTTACCACGTGTGTGTGTGAGTTACCACGAGTGTACCAGACACGTGAAACATTAAAATTTATTGCTACACGCTAGTATGTAGATGTTTAATTTGATCGTTACCTTACATAGTATCTACACCCGATATCGTATTGATGCGGCTTAGCCTGAGATTTTTTCTAAAAATATATAAATTTCGAATGCAACGTTCCGTCAATATTTCAGAGCAATCGATGAAGAACTTTCGGTGATTTAAAATTTGACCGAAACAACATTACAATTGTAATTTAATACATATACATTTTTAAATTATTGAAACCATTAAGTACACCGTTATCTACAATATAGTGTTTGCAAAACACGTGCTTTAGTTATTTGGTTTTACAATTGGACGAAAGACAAAAGGCATGAATACAAATAGTCTTCAGATAGTAACAAATTTAAATTTTTGAAGAATTTGGTTGATGAATTAAAAAATAACAAACATTTAAGTTATGCATAGTTTGCAATGTAGTACGAACAATTAATAGATAGATGGCGTTTAATACAAATTTGACGTATGCGTAACTACAAATGTTTTCACCTCGAACCCGTGATATTAGATGTTTCAGACCAAATCTTATCGCTTGATCTTATCAAAAAGAAAAGAAAGTATAATTTAAATAAAAACTGTTAACTATTACACCGTATGAAATGAAACATTCAATGGCCTTGTTGACGGGCGCTAAACACACAAACAACGTTTTCAATCCATAACATCGACAAATTTAATGGCATTGAAACTGCTTATTACAAATCGATAGAGTTGGCGCCATAATACAAACAATTTACATATAAAATTACATCCTTTCGTCGGTGCCGAGTGAAAATATGATTGGAACGAGTTGAACTGAATACACGTTAACGCAATGTGTATTTGGTGTTGCCAGGTTTATTTCGAACTATTTTATACGATTTTTTTTCTGTTGCTGTAATTTTAAAACAATTTTTGTGTGAAAATGCAATAGGATAGTTGAATACAAATTTATTGATTATTAAAGTATTTAAAGAAGGTTTGAAAGGTGGTAGAGCCACGCTGAAGCTATTACTGGTTTTGCAAGGGGCACTACCACCCTCCCTCTCACAGAAAACCGACATGAAGTAAAAGTGCTTGCATTGTTGCGTTACGTCCTCCCATCCCTTCTCCTCGTCCCCTCCCCCAAACACAGGTTGGCAACGCATTAGCGACTCCCCTGGTGTTGTTAGCTTCTACGGACGGCGGTGATCACTTAACATCAGGTGGGCCTGTTCGTTTGCCTCCTATGATATAAACAAAAAAATAAACTATTTTTATTGCCAAATATAATGGGATGGATAAAAAGACTTTCTATATGAAGTTCATTGCTCTAGGATTTGTCCGTTTTAGTATAATACATTTTAGTATACTATAATAGTTTTTAAGTTACGACGTGGATGAAAATAGTAGCACTTTAAACCTAAAGGAAAATTGACTGTCAAGTGTGGCTGCCCAGGACTCACTTAAAAGTGCGTGTTCGTGGATTTTTAATTTAAAATTAGTACTTAGCTTGACAAACATTAGAAAAAAACCTACCTCGATTTTATCACGATGTTCTCCTCTATTGAACTCTCGGGTTTATTAAAGAATTCGAAACAATATAGATTGATGCAGTTTATAAAGAATTTACGGCTGTGTTGTTAATTGTTTCAAGAAATGTAATTAAAGATTTAAATTGTAGTTGTCTTCTGAACTTAAATATTTGTGTATGTCATACATATGTTATTGAATGTGTTTAGCATAAAATATGTTGATTACCTAATTTTAATGTATTTATCTTCATGATTATATACACTATGCAAGAATCGTCCATAACGCTATCGCGCAGAGGGACGATGAAACCAAAATAAAATGATTTTTCTAGATTCACGTATACTATGCCCACGGGATAGCAAAAAGTGGTATTACCGAAAGCATTAAACATCCAGTTGTAGAGATATGTTATCTTAATTGAACCTAGTTTAAGTTAGATGAATGGATACATGAAATACAGGAAACTTTAAAAAGTGTGGCAACACTTCCTGCGCCTGCGCATTGCTAACCGTGTTAGCGGGATCGTGGTAATTACGCTTCTACGCACACCGTAGGCCTACCGGCGAGTGACGTAAACGAACGGGCTGACAAGTCTTAGGTGTCGCAAACACCGTGTTGCACAAGTGACAACCATTCGTGAACGATTTTAATGTCGCAAATATCCAACATAACCAAACAAGGTTCGGTTCGACTCGACATGAGTCGCGGTGTTTTTTACTCCACATATATATTTATGAGATACGAGATATCTGTAATCGTGTATAATCTATTGACCAATAAACAACTTTCTACTAACTTAGAATCGAATACGGATATAGTCAGGTGTGACATCCATCAAAATG
>MU159151.1:236576-264792 GCA_015888305.1 Antheraea pernyi | reverse complement strand
TAGATTATAGATAATATAGTTAGTTAATAGCTTCTGCCCGCGACTTCGCACGCGTGCAATAGTTATTTTGGGCTAAGACGCAGCGAAGCACTCAAAAGGAAAAAATACCCCGATTTTAAAACATTTTTCATTGTTGCTCCGCTCCTATTGGTCTTAGCGTGATGATATGCCTATGACACTCATAAATAACGTGGCTTTATATTGGTAAAAGAATTTTCAAAATCGGTGTAGTAGTTCCTGAGATTACCCCTTACAACGTCACAAACTCACAAACCCACAAACTGTACCTCTTTATAATATTAGTATAGATTTATACAAATTAGTAAAATGGTAATTGTAACTATATTATTATTATTATATAATAAATTATATTAGTTTTCAAAAAATATTTATAATTAAGTTAATGCTAGTGACTGCTGCAGTTAATAACTGTGTTGCAACCACTAACGCTCACTGTCAGAAATACTTTACACAATTTAAATTAAAGAATTTATGCAATAAAAATACCTGTTGTCATAAAATAATAAAAGATACCATAAAACCAATTGACCGAGCATCAGTGAATGTATATGTTGTGTGATATGCATGTGTAGATTATCTTTTGAAAACAATTTTAAGTAAACTATGTAAAAGACAGATGGATGTCAAATATTTAGATGTTATTGCAAAGAATAGGAACATAATAAAGATTAATTAAATAAAGTTATTCAGAATTAGATATTAGACATAGATGTTTGTTGTGTAAACATTTTTCAGTCAGTATGTGATTTATGTACTCAGTTATCTGTTTATATTGCAGCCATCTAAAGTGGTGGTAGAAGTGCCTCCCTTAGAAGAGAATCTCAACAGAATACAACTAGAGGGGGAGGTTGCTCAGTCTATTGATGAGGCTATAACAATACTCAGGTAATATTTTACTAACATCCAAGTCCATAGGAATATATCAAATAATATTTGGTCGAAATTATAAATATAAGTTACCAATCTTCAACATTCTTTTTCACCACTTCACAGCCATATTTTCAGGCTTGCATGTAATATAGTCAAGAGTGTAATAAAAAGCAGATTTAAAAGAATATAAAATTAGCATTTATTTATCATTTGATGTTCTATTTATAACTAATTCTGTGCATCTACATTCAGAGCAGTCAAAAAATTTGGCATTGACTGTATTCTACTTGTCTTAATAGCAGATATGTGATTGTAATTTTATCTTATTTTGTGTATTATGAAATAGCAAATAGATAGAAATCCCCGTGATATTAAGTGGTCTCTGTCACTTATATTTATAATAAACCCTAGACCATAATCTTAATTTTTTGAATTTTGGTGAATAGGACCATCTTATTTCTTTAAATAACATGTATATTTGAAAATACGAAATATCTTCTAAAAAAGATCTATATCAAACCAAGTTAATACATATTTATGTTTAAGAAAATTTCATGTTTGTACCACATTAACTATACATTTTGATTATTCTAGTGATAAAACGGATATAGACAGACACCCAGAGAAGAGACTGAAGGCGGCATACAATGCCTTTGAAGAAGTAAATCTACCAAGACTTAAAGCAGAGAATCCCACACTCAGGTTGACACAATTAAAACAGTTGCTTAGGAAAGAATGGCTTAAATCACCTCAGAATCCACACAATCAGAGAGTCTGAATATAAATATTTAATATAGGCATGTCAACTGAACTCATGTAATTTCATACAAATTGCCAATGTTTAGCAGCTTTTTGTCAAAGTATGTAATTTATGTTACCTTTTTATCTTGGACATTGTTAGACACAATGAATATTTGTTTGGTAATATAACTATTATTATTTTCAATGAAAGGTCTTAAAGGACATGATAAATATTCTGTACTGAGGATCCTTAAGTTGGTGTCAGATGTGAGCAAATACAGAGTCTCAAAGTGTGGTAATTGAATATGTTTTGCAAATAATTTAACAAACATTTGCAGTTTGCCCTCCTGTGTTGGTTATTGGGCGCAAAACAAAAATAATTTAAATCAATCCAAATATTTGTGAACGACTTTGACAGATACAATATATTATAATCAATGGTGTTTGGTTGTAACATGTCTGGCGCCAATCTTATAGTAATAGAGAATTTTTAATTGTGCAACATATGCAATTGGAGATGTAGGAATAATTAAATTGAGAATATGATTTTTTTTTATATGTTATAAGTTTGTTTCACAGATATGTTTTAGTTATATCATTGCATTGGTGTGTAGTTTATTGTTATTTTTGCCGTGTATCAAATCGCTCACTGTCAAAATTACTTTGAACTATTCAATTATAGATGCGACAGATTAGTACAGATAAAAAAACGATCCGATGACTGTATTTGAAAGGTAATTACAAATTGTCCACTGATTGAAAGTGTTCTCATGTGAACATTTTTTTCTTTGGTATTAATTTTTGTGAAAGACAACATTTTAGAAACCCTGTTAATTGTTAAAATTGTAAATTGTGGTTTTTATTGAACGTCGTATTTTACTGTAGAGCTTAGCTCTTTTTCAAATTGATTACCATGATTTTAATAATCATTAGAACTATCTATACATGTGTGTAAAACGAGGGCTTTGTGTGTTAAAAATCTCGTATTTAACAAACCTTTGTGAAATACTATTGGATGACCTTTGACCATAGTCTCATGTGGTTAGTCATAAAATGGTCAAATGTGCCTCCATTAGTAACAGATACAACCGAAGCTTGGCAAAAGGTTTTTAATATTAACTAAGAATGGTAGGAATAGAACGTATTTAATATTAAAATCATACTTCAATTTATTTGCAATCAATGAAAATACTAACACCCATTTAGAACCCATTATTATCACTAAAAGCAGTCTCAGTAGAACAACAAGATTGTACTAAATCAATTAAAATAAACACTTTTATAAATTCACTCTGGTTCATTATTATATTGTAACGGAATTCCTTTCCGCCCTTCCTCTACTATTTTCACTTCCGTTTCACCCAGTTTCTGCTCAAGACCTTTCCAAGTTCTCTCTTGTAGGTTATTCCCTATGCTATCCAAAGCCCAATTTTGTTTCTCCGCCAACTCTTTACCAGTGCCGTCTGTGTCATCCACTTTAGTTTTCCGTATTCTTCCCGTAATAAGGCTGAGATCTGTAGCCTCTTTTATATGTTCAATGTCGCAATGATGACGATTTCCTGGTAAAAGGTCATCATAATCTGTGATGTGGTGAGTGAAATATTGGTCTCTGTTTGAATTTAGCGCCACTTCAAGCTCATAAGGGTAAACTAAAGGCCTATAAAAGTCACGATGGCTGTAAAGGTCATTCTCTGGGCATGCAATCATAACGTATATGTCAATCTGAAACAATAAAATAGCCTATATTACTTATTTCGAAAAAATAAATTAGTATATACAAGAATATAACAAGTCTTACTTCGGGGAAATTTGCTAACTTGGCAACATTGGGCTTTCCAACTGAAACGATGTAACTCTTCTTCCCATTAACTTTACACAATTGCTTCATTCTTGTAATAATGTCTTTAGTTTGATCTCCGGAAAGTTTGCAAACAAGTATTCCGACAACATTTGCATCTTTACATCTTTCGACTAAGTATCGCCGGCGTTTAAACCAGGCCGTTTCTTCAATACGGTCCATTTTACCAGTGGTTGGATCCAACAGGTTCCACTCTGATGCTGTAAAATTATAATATAATGTAATGGTTATCACTAAATTAATAAAAGAGTTCATTGTGGAACTTTCAGTGCTGGAAAAAGTGACAAGGGTAACAAATCTATACATATAATTAGAATGTAAAAGTAGTGTCTGTAATTTTCGATTTTTGTAAAAAAAAAAATGTTGCAGGTATGTAGGAATAACTAATAAAATATTTTTTTAGAAATGTCTGTCTATATGTTTGAACACAAATCACTGCTAAAGTACTGCGTTCACGATAAAACATCGTCAAGAAAATCATTAAGCATATCCTCGAGTGACATTGTTATTATTTCATTACAATGGGTTTGGTCTATCAAAAGTTATTGTAATTTTAATGACGACGCGACTTAAATACGTGAGAAAAATAGATAAGTAAATAGACCTAATACAGTAAAAATCTATTACAATGAAGGGACTACTTATATTTAATCATAAAAACCGGTGATGTTTTCGAGATACGGCATTCAGCCGGGACCTTTGTTCTGGGTCAATATAACCGGTATGTTCTTAACAATGTCGCCATAAATGGTTTTGACTGTACATCCAAATGACTATATTAATCACTGTTCTTACATAGGGTTCCACGCGGAAGGGAACAGCTAGTGTTATATACCTTTTATCTTATGGAACCCCATATGAAATTAGATTTTTTTAATAGAAATTTGTAATATCGAATTTAATCAATATCGAAATCAAGAAGATAATTTTGGCAGAACCCTGACGATCATTCTACGAAACCTATAAGTTCCACGGAACCCAGTGAAGGAATCCCTGATCTAGACAACAGTAGACTTTATACCGGATTTGTTTAAAGATAAATTGTGTTGATAGCAATTCTACGTTTCAAAATATATACGGGAGTGAAGTTACGGGCTCAGTTTGTAATTAATATTGCATGAACCACACGCTTTAATCACGGCATTACGTTTATACGCGTTAACTAGTAAATATGTTTTTTACGGGTTGCGTCATGCTCTCGTGTTATGTAGGAAAGTTGTTTGTTCGAGATCGGATTTCCCGGGTTTATTAAAATAAAAAAAGAGCATTAGTTGTATGGTATAAATGAATTGGTAACATACCTATATTATAATCTAACCATTTTTCGCGATGTCCTTTACGTAAACATACTTTATTAAATTATAATTTAGGATGAAATTTACAGAGCGTTTTCAGCATTATCTTATCCTTAGTTCAGCTAAAACTTCGCTAAGTCTAACCACGCTAAGTTTATGATTAGCATTGTTTCAATAGTGCCTTGAGACCTTAAAATGTCTTTAAAAGTGAAAAATATTATAATTTCAACCATGTACGGTGAGAGACTAATGAAAAAATGAAACAAACATTAGAAGCTTTCTTGACATTTCTACAATGAAGGATCAAGCCAATGACGATCAAGTAATAATGATAATTTAAAAAGTATAATAATGTTACGGTTACATTATTATTTTGTCATCCTTTTTTTCATTCGCATAAGTAATACCCGAGTTTTTTGTAAGTCTTTGATTTTTCGCGATGTCCTTTACGTAAACATAGTTTATTAAATTATAACTTAGGATGAAATTTACAGAGCGTTTTCAGCATTATCTTATCCTTAGTTCAGCTTAAACTTCGCTAAGTCTAATCACGCTAAGTTTATGATTAGCATTGTTTCAATAGCGCCTTGAGACCTTAAAATGTCTTTAAAAGTAAAAAATAATTTCAACCATGTACGGTGAGAGATAAACGAAAAAATGAAACAAACATTAGAAACTTTTTTGACATTTCTGCAATGAAGGATCAAGCCAATGACGATCAAATAATAATGACAATTTAAAAAGTATAAAATTGTTACGGTTACATTATTATTTTGCCATCCTTTTTTTCATTCGCATAAGTAATACCCGAGTTTTTTGTAAGTCTTTGAATTTGATGAATTAAACTTAGTTGCGTAAATGCCAAGCTTGCGACTATAAATTTAAACTCTAGATTTAGGTCTGAGATGAATCTGAGTGCACACTATATATATAGGTCACCCTTAGACTCTAAAGAATAATGTTATATGTAATTTCGAACATTTCTCGAATTTCATTTAAAAATAGTATTCCGAAAAATATATTAAAATTGGTTGAATATTATTATTCAAATTTTATGACTTTGTTATGCAAATATACACAGCTACAGATTATATCAGTATGTATGATATACATTAATTAACTTATGGTGGTACTATTATGGTATTGGTAAATATATTTTACAACACAATTTATATCTTCAATTATTACATATTAAATATTATTGGAAGGTGTCATGATTCTTTAAAATATTGTTATTACGAAAGTAAATCATGATTATAATTATTTCTTGAAATAATCTCTTGTATTTTACATATATGGTATTTATATTGTTATTGAAGTAGATTATAAGTACTGTGGCGCGGGGAATTTTAATAACAGAAATTTATGGCCCACACGAATATTACTCTCTGTGGGATTCGAATGTACAGCATTTTGAACAGCGAACCCTTAAACCGCACTTTTAAACCATTCCGTCGCCGTCCGCGACGCCTATTATTGGAAGGTGTCATGATTCTTTAAAATATTGTTATTACGAAAGTAAATCATGATTATAATTATTTCTTGAAATAATCTCTTGTATTTTACATATATGGTATTTATATTGTTATTGAAGTAGATTATAAGTACTGTGGCGCGGGGAATTTTAATAACAGAAATTTATGGCCCACACAAATATTACTCTCTGTGGGATTCGAATGTACAACATTCTGAACAGTGAAATCTTGAACCACTGAGCCGTCTGTGCATTCAATCATCTATATTAATACAATGATGAAGGTTTCAAATCAAATGAAATCAAAAATACTTTATTCAGTTTAGGCCATGAAAAGGTGCTTATGAACGTAAAACCTCCACCGGTTCGGAAAACAGTCCAGTCATCGAGAAGTTCGCTGTTGTTGCAAAAACTATTGGGCATATTTCGATCAATTTTTATGGTTTAACTTCTTAGATACTTCTTTAAAAAATATTACGGTAACCACATTTTATATAAAGTTAATAAAGTATTGAGAAATTACGATTTATATAAACAATAAGTGCTCAGTGATGTGCTTTGTTGCCATGGAAAAATGGGGCAAGTGATGTCGTACTTCTGTTTTTTCTGCTGTACAATAAAATACACTGTTAGGGCAATAAACAGCACAGATGAAGTAGCGGATATCAGCTAGTTTGGAATATAATAAAATTAAAAAAAAAAACGCCGTAACTTATAGTTTAGGGCAGATTCCTCGCACGATTCGTCTAGATATGCGTGCGCGCAGTAATTATTGTGCGGACAGAGATGGATGCAGCATAATGACAGTGTTGTAAAGTATGACGTGTGATTGTACATGTGAGTATCCTTTAATATCGTGTTAATATAACGACGATAATGTATAAACCCATGTGTAACAGTATTATTCATTGCTATAGTAAAACAAGTGAGTGACGTACCCGCCATTTGATTTTGCACGTCGGTAAAAAGAGTGAGACAACGGGCAGAACGTACTCTGTCTCGCACAACGCAATAGCTGCGATGGCACGATTCATTCTAAAATTGACTTTACCTTTTTGGTTAAGGATTATATATTACAGTAAATAATAACATACATTTTATTTGAACATTTAGAACAAAATCTCTAAAATAACAAGTAGAAGAAAAAACTATCACCGTAAATAGACTCGCTATCTACAAAGAAACCGAGTCAATTAAATTACTTAGAGAATTATCGTAAAAATATATGCACAAGAAATAAATTATTAAACTATAATTAATGACTTTAATGTATTTTATATATATACATTAAAAACATTCATCTAAATTGGAAAACAAAATTAAGATATATCTCGTCAGAAATCTGAACGAAACCGTATCGGATATAAATTTAAATTAAACTGTTTTGAATATTCAAACCGCATTTCTCTAATAATTACCGATTAACAAATAACGCAATGTCTTACTATCGGGACATTTATCGGCTTATTTGTTGATGGAAGTGTATAATTAGTGTTTACAGAAATTATTAAAATATTCTAGATAATATTGAATCTTACATCCATATCGCGTAAATATGTGTATTTTGAACAATTTATGAGATTAAAAAAAACTATAATTATTTCTTTAATATATCACCAGAGTAATACTAATAGAAATAACTTTAATTTTCATTCGAATACACACATAAGACATATCAATAGTTTTATTTATATTTGTGTTTTTAGATCAACAATACAATATAATAACTACGGGTCAGTTCAAATATTACTTAAGCAGAATTTTAGTTATTTTTTTACCCACATCTCACCCTACTTTGTGAAATAAAATTCTTATTTGTAAAGTAAGTATGGACTTTGTATAAGTAGGTGTAGAGTATAAATATTATTATTATTTTTCTATCATGGTATAGCCCGGTGAAGCCGTAAAGGCCTGTCAGTCCGATAAGGTAGTCAGTTCGAGAAAAAAATACCATTATTACGTTTATCTCTGCGTGTAAAACATTTATATAGCATCGAATTTATATATTTTTTATCTAAAACTAAACTCATAAATATATGATTATCGTGATCTCTCAAACATGTTTAAAATATGCATCGGATTATTAATAAATGTAAACTATAATTAAAATAAAGAAATGGAAATTTACAGTATTACGTAAAATCGTTCGACTTTCGGGAACGAAAAAAAATACGTTAATTGAACGAGTTCTATCTACAGCCATACACATTTATCATATGAACCAGTTTGGGATTTATTTCGTAAGGATTAAAAATCATAATCGTGAGTTGAAATTAAAGTTAAAACTAGTATTTTAGTTAGTTATGTAGGTTTTTTTCAGAGCACTTTGACTTCACACTCTGAATGTTGCTAAGGTATGAGCTATAGAGAAAGCGATAAACTATATCCGCTAACACTTTCTTGGCCTGCCCGATATTTCATTACCCAATCATGACTATTTGGGTCCAAAATAATTACAATTTTTCAAAATTAGGTATTCAGATAGTACTGCACACTTGTGAATTAACCTAAAAAATTACCTATGCGTGAAGAGCTCACGAACGCTAATAATATAGACCTTTAGATCATTAGCATCTAATACGTTTGGTTTCTGTTGAAAGAAGCTTTTGGTTTGCCTCTTTAGAAGTATTATCAAATGGTTATTCTAAAATAAATTTTAAAGTCTTTAAAATATTGGGCAATATTTTTCTGGGAGACAAGGCGCGAATTATAACGCCACCGTCTTGAGCATTTGTTTTTGATAATTTTTATTTTCATGTAATCTTTAGACGAAGTGCTGTAATTTCTTATGATAACATTTTTCAATTGATTTCTTATGTTTGAGTGTTAATGTTTAATTAATATGACTGGATTACATATATTCTGATGTAACAAATTTCAGTCTGTTTTACAAGTAGTTAGTTGATGTAAACAATGTCATCCTTGATTCCTTTATTGCAGATACTTGAACTATATGAGGTTAGAGAAAATACCTGAATTTATTTTTAATCACGTATCACGAATATCACGTAATTCATAAAATAGAAAAGTGTTCGCATATCATTCGCTTTGAAGTGTAACACAAACCTAACGAAACTTACACGGTCTAATACGTTTAATCCGCTATCGTGTAACACGCGAGCCAATTTCTGTACTAATAAATGTACATATTTATTCACATACCAGACTTTCAATCATTGCAACTAACGGTGGTTCCGTATCACCGTAGTATCTTATTTGTAATCATGTTTCGTTATCGATAACATTAACCCCTCGGCTGATTTTTTAAGACACACATCTCAAAATGGCGGATCATATTTTTTAAATATCTAGCCAATTAAAAAAAAGAAATTTACTTTACACAAAGAATGTTTTTTTTTATTTCTGATTTTTTTTATTTATGCTGCAAACAGTCTGTTGACCAGTGTATTATAAGGTCTACATTCGCTTGTATAGAGCTTAAACTTAGACCTTGCTAATCATTATGATATATTCTTACCAGTGTAGGCAGAGAGTATGTATCACCTTTTTATAATCTAATAAAATTCTTGTTTTTGTTTTTCAAATTAAAACGTGTCAGTTTCGAGGGAAATGATTAAAAACCTTTAGTAAAGTAATTAGACTATTGGCTTATTTTGTTGTTTGTATTAGTTACAATTCCTGAAGTACCGTGACTCGTTCTGGGTTCCTGATGATATATGCTCCGTGTAACACTTCATCATATTCAGAGTCGATCACGTTATATACCATTTATGTTTATATATGTATATGAATATTTATTAATAGAGCGTTTTATTTATTTTCATAGTTAATCCACGCGTAACTATAATTAATATAATTGAAATGTCTGTTCTGTATCAGAGTTAATATCTTAAATAGCTAAATTACTCATTACTATACGATCTAAGCTGTAATGATAAAATATATAATGTATATAACTTAAACTAAGTAAACGTGTTATACGGTTTAAAACTTTAAATACAAAGAATAACATTATAAGTATAGAAATAAAATACAGCACACTAAAACAAAAAAAAAATTACTATAAACTAAATAAAAGAAGGTACTTTCGTATTAAATGCACCACGCCCGCAAACCGCTGCCGCGGCCACTTCACGTTGTCTTTTTTCGCAGGTCTAACTTAACCTAACCAAACCGAGACGAAACTCTTTTGTTTTAACATAAAAATTATCAAGTTGGTAATATACAACTAACCTCAAAACTTTGATAATGAATATCTCGATAACTAAGACTTTCCGCGGGGAGGGGAAATCACCCCATTCCTCCGCTGCTCCCACCCCCCTAAACCTTTATATCAAGATGCGAATTTCAAATGCAGGCCCTCAAAACACTGCTTGCTAATTTTATCTTGGTTTGGTTAAGTTAAGTTAGAGCCGGCCGCGGAAAATAAAAATAATAGAAAAATAATTCACCCGAAGAAAGTCACAGCGTACAGGTTATCTTATATATTTTATGTTACAGGTATTCCCTTTTCTCCTCTCTCTCGAATCGATCGAAAAATTTTCTCCAAACAGTCATTATTATTGTTAAAATTAAAGAGGTGCCATAAATACGAAATTGGTGTTCAGGTAAACGGCGATTACCTCAGTATACCTCAGTAGTAACGTACTCAAAGCACTCCGTCAGCGGAACACCCTACACTTATTGAAATTTATTACACATAATACGAGAATCATTTAGTAATGACAACGCGGAAGTGTAGCCATGATGGAGACTATAAATCAGACTTGTATAGTCTGCTTCAGGCACTTAGTGGACTCCCAGATCGTTGGGACGCCGCACGTCTCGCAACAGATTAATATGAGACTATTTAGATAACGCCACCTGCCGGCCTCGGGGATACTCTAAAGCGTTATAAGAACAGAACAGAAAAAATAATTTCAAAATCTATTGCAACGTTCATTTTTACCTATCACCGATTTTTCACAGCCTATATTGAAGAATATTCATAATTTCTGATAATGCAAATGGAAATTACGGGATGCATATATATCAATACTGGCTTCTGCTCATGACTTCGGCTAATGAAACATTTTCCATTGGTGCTCTGCTTCTATTGGTGTTAGCTATATGATATATAGCCTATAATAGCCTTCCTCGACAAATGTACTATAAGAAGAAAAGATACTATATTGAAAGAATGTTTCAAATCAGACCTGTAGTTCCTGAGATTAGTGCGTTCAACCAAACGAGTTCTATATCTTATCTCTATAATATGTTATCTTCTAGCTTTATAATAAAAGTATAGATTATCATTCTGTAGTCAGATTTAATAGACAATATAAAGTATTATGCTTAGAAATAATTGCACACATATGGCTGAAAAAATCTTTTAATGTTGCAAAATGTTTTAATGTTGTCACAGAAAACCGACGTGAAGTAACAGTGCTTGCATTGTTGCGTTTCGTTTGGTCAGTGAGAGCGCCGGATACCCACTTCCTCTCCCCTGTCCCGTTTTTCCCCTCCCAATCCCAACTCCCCACTCCCCCAAACACAGGCTGGAAACGCACTTGCGACTCCCCCTGGTGTTGCAAGTGTCTATGGACGGTGGTGATCACTTAACATCAGGTGACCCACATGTTCGTTTTCATCCTATAACATAAAAAAGCAACTTTTTTCGCGCAACTCTGTTCCAATACGAATGACCGTATGAGTCTCAAACCTGGATCTTTAAGGACGCAAAAACCAAAATATGATCACACCGGGTGACATGGAGAGGAATATCAATTTTATCAAAAACTCAATTCTAAAATGATAAATTCGGAAAGGACTAGTGGGTAAAAGATCTAAAGGTAGACCCCGGGAACTGCAGGAATTATGACATACAAAAGGTGGGGCCTATGGATAATGCTCCGAATTGGCCTTGAAAGAATTAAAAAAAAAAAGAACAATTCTATATATTTCTTCGTTATGTTAACAATAAGCAGATAATTAAATAAAGTTCATCAATATTGTTATTGGGTTTATTGACAGCATAACTTCCAACTCTACTTGATAAACGTCTGTTTCCATAACCGAAGCACTGTGCTTTGAAACCACAGTTTTATGTAAATCTTATATGAATACGAACTAACCAGTTCGCAACGTCTTACCTTTACGTCTTACCTTTACGTCGTACGATAAGCTGCAACATATCAATATTACATGTACACAGGCCCCTATATTACGCGTCGCTAGTCTGACGTAAGCCGCGCAAGCGCAATATGGCCGGTAACGCTTACGTAGTATGTCATGACGCACAAATTTATCTCCACCCAAAAATACCGCTCAATGCGCCTAAAGAAGATTTCACGTCAAAAATAATTATTATGTATTACAATTTCGCACTTAACCAATAACCAATTGTAATTTTCTTAAATACAATGTACACTATATTACACAGTAAACAGAGATAATAAATATAATGAGCTCAAGTAATTCTACACACACTCGAGTCTGTCCTGTCATTCGTCGAACACAGGAAAAAGTTTTTAAACCAGGCAGGCCCCTATAATTGCAATTTAATAGTGCCCAGATACATTAGAGGACACGGCGAGATTACAATGTAGCGAAATAACTATATTTATAAAGAGATTATTGATAAAAACAAGTTTCTGATTGGCCGGCATCGTTACCCCTTAATTGTACACTGCGCTGGTGTAGTTCTACTCTATCTGAAAGAGATAGGAATTGATAAATCTTACATAATAATACGGTGCTTCGAGGGTAACTCTGTCAACGACTCATATATCTATCTATATTTACGTTTGCATGTAATGTAATTTATTTTTATACTAGTCAATTCCCGCGACTTCTTCTGCGTTGTTTATTATGTCAATTGTTTTGTTTTGTCTCAAAGGGATTAGACAGCGTTTTCTACGAAAGCTCCCAGGCGGCTTGACTTTTTCCGACACTTCCAACAATTATCGTTATATTTTAATCAATTTGCAAAGAATCTTAATAAATTATATACCTAAACTCAGGGAGGATTCAGGAAGCTCCGGAATAACTCTATCTATTAATTACAAACGCATAGGAATCCGCTCAGTATTTTTTGAGTTATCACGAACAGACAGACAGACGCTGCGAAAGAATTTGTTTTAAAATATGTAATGATATAGCGTGCTCTCGGCTGTTGGGTAATAATTCGTAGTCCGGTGAAGCTGTTAAGACCTTGCTAAGTCAAAAGCGTAGTCAGTTCGAAGAAAAAAAAATTGGTCAATAACCAAATCAAATCGAACGTAAGCTTGACGTCACTTTTCCAATTTTAAAGGTAAAATGTTTTTTGTATTCTTTTTATTCTTTTATTCTTTATAAGTCTGACTACAATCTCTTTTTTTTTTATGTCGGTGGCAAACGAACATGTGGGTCACCTGATGTTAAGTGATCACCACCGTCCATGGATACTAACAACACCAGAGGAGTTGCAAGTGCGTTGCCACCCTTTGGGGGGAAGGGTTAGGGGAGGGAGAGGAGAGAGGAGAGGGGAGGGGAGTGCTCTCGGCAGTTGGGTAATAATTCGTAGTCCGGTGAAGCTATTAACACCTTGCTAAGTCAGTAGCGTAGTCAGTTCAAAGAAAAAAAAAATGGTCAATAACCAAATCAAATCGAACGTAAACTTGACGTCACTATTCCAATTTTAAAGGTAAAATGTTGTTTTTTGTATTCTTTATAAGTCTGGCTACAATCCCATCTGATGTTATATGGTATAAGATGGTACTCACTAATTCCTATATGTATGAATACTTAGCTTAGCTGGGTAAGAATCGCGATGTTGCGAAACCAAAGCAACACTAACTACTTAATACTGTACCATTAAAAATAGATGTCCAACAATTGGCGAACCCATTCAGCAAAAATCTGCAATACAATAAATAGTACTGCAGCGCTGATTTTCGATGGGAGCCTAATACTAATGATAAAATAAAATATATACGTATGAATAGTTAGCTTAGCTTGGTAAGAATCGCGATGTTGCGAAACCAAAGCAACACTAACTACTTAATACTGTACCACGATGCTTCCCTACCAAAAATACATAGTCTACCAATGTTAATTTATAAACAGCAGTGAAATAGAATGAAAATATAAATAAATACTATGTAACTTTCGAAAACGATAAATTTTTCAATAAACCAAGCGATCGAGTCTCCGCTACGTATTAAAAATCGATAAAAATGTCAATAATGTAACGTTCTTTCTAAATTGTCGGCCACCCACGCTTTGATATACGTCTGGAACCAAGCGTGCGATAGTACGTCGCCAAAACACCAGACGCCTGTCGTAAAACGTGGGTTTTCGGCACCAAACCATTACCCCAGTGACACTAATCCTCAATATTATTGAATATTTATGATAAATAAATAAAAAATATATAATGATTAAATACATTTATCAAATTAATTTTTACCAGCGAATTCATGTTTATCACAAAAAGTATTCATTATGTGTATGATAATTTATATATATTTAATACAATAATCACTATAGTTTATATAGTATACTAGCTCCTGCCCGCGACTTCACCCGCGTGGAACAGTTACGTTGGTCTAATGCCTTGCCTAATAATTGCCTTTAACTCGCGACTTTCTTTACGTAAGGGTGGAAATATTTTTAAATAATAGTTACGAACGTTAACGTTTGAAACATTCTTCATTGGTGTTCTGCTTTTATTGGTCTTAGCGTGATACTATACATATATAGCCTTCCTCGGTAAATGAACTATCTAACACTGAAAGATTTTTTTAAATCGGACCTGCAGTTCCTGAGATTGGCACGTTCAATCAAACAGACTCTACATCTTTATAATATTAATATAAATAAATATAAAGTATAGGCCAAACCGTTTGACCAGTATAATTTTTTATATATATAGAATTGTTTATGAGACAAATGTAAACTAATGTACTAGATCTTAGCCCCGTTTTTAATTACTTTTTTGTCTTCCATTTCTATGAACAGTTCATATGATCTTCTTTAGATATCAAACTCAATAAAGAAGTTTGAATCTATTGTATAACAGAATTTTACTGCACTAAAATGACTATAAATAATATTAACTGTACACTTCTAGCGATCTTCAATTGTCCAAGTGAAAGGAAAAACTAATAACAAAACAGTTTCGAAGTGATAGACTTATAAACGATATTATTTATGAGAAAGAATAGAAAGGACATTTACGTGGCCGTATATAATAGTATTTATTACATATAAATTGAATATTTCCGCTAACTCTATGGATTGACGCGCAAATGGAATATAAAACATTAATGCAAACGGCCATAATAAAAACATCGCTATGCAGACATAAGATCACGAACGTTTTCTATCCGTCAATCGAGTATAATGATTTATTCTATTCACGACCAACATAGTTTTACCGCGGGTATGTGTGAAGATGTACTATGACACGTTACACTGTATAATATCTAATAACAAATTCGTCATTTTAGAAGTGAAAACCTTTAGTTGAGCGGCATTCTTTTGGCAGGAGATAAATTTATAATCTCGCGTCATGACGCGTAGTATAGGGGCCTGTATATGTATATTTATGTTTTGCAGCTCATCATACGTTTGATTGGTTATTAGACTTTATAAAAATGTATATAATTATTGTTTCCGAGTGCCAATAGATATGAAAACCACACTACTGTTAATAATTTCAATAAATCAACAACAATTGCTATTTACACTTCTGATCACATATATCTGATCAAATAAGTTTTTAAAACATTTGTATATTTTAGATTGATCACCGGTAACTAACGGACGAATCCAATCTAAGCACGTAGATGCTGCAAAACTAAACGACTTTACTATCGTCGCTGATAGGAGACGATTTAGTGATATTGCGATAAGAAGATTGCAACGGAAAATATGAACGAATTGCCGTACGAACGTAAATACCGTTTCACGAAGGCATTTAATAGTATTTGGTTCCCGTATTTCCACAGTCAATATATTTAGATCGCAATTTTAATATGAAATATTGTGTATTTGCAGTATGTTTTTTTTTAAATTTTATATTTATCAACCAAACTATCAGATTATTACTGCCATTGTCGAGTGGGTAAGGTAATATTACTAGTATCTATCTACGATACTTTCAATGTTAAAAAGATGGTGGCACTTGTTACAAATTTCCAGGTTTTCTTTGTGACGTCTCAAAATCCATGCTCCGTGGTATTATTCTCCATCAACTTGTGCACAATAATCAAACTATAATACGTAAAATGCCACCAATATTACTGAATATAGAGTCAATTAACGGTAGATTACGAATAAGATATCGCAAAAAAAAAAATGCATTTTTATTTTTATCACGTAGCAATCTTAATCGGTCATTGTTGTCCTGTCCTGAGGTTCTTTATAATAGGAGTTAATGCAAATTGGTAACCAGATCTTTCTTAATAAAATCTAAGGTAATATTACTAGTATCTATCTACGATACTTTCAATGTTAAAAAGATGGTGGCACTTGTTACAAATTTCCAGGTTTTCTTTGTGACATCTCAAAATCCATGCTCCGTGGTATTATTTTCCAAGAACTTATGTACAATAATCAAACTATAATACGTAAAATGCCACCAATATTACTGAATATAGAGTCAATTAACTGTAGATTACGAATAATATACCGCTTAAAAAAACATTTTTATTGTTATCACGTAGCAATCTTAATCGGTCATTGTTGTCCTGTCCTGAGGTTCTTTATAATAGGAGTTAATGCAAATTGGTAACCAGACCTTTCGTAATAAAATCTAGCAGCGCAGAAGCTGCAGCTTTATGACAGAAATAGGTTTTGTAGAGATGCTTCCAACGTCGATACTTTGACCGGTTTTATTATTTTTAATTTAAATTCGCAAATTCCTTATTGACTGTAGAATTGATTTATCACTGTCCAGACGACTGTCTTAAATGCCGGTTTTAAATAAAACAATTTATATTATAAATAAATTCCAATTAATCAACAAGTAATCATACTTTCCTCGTACCGATTAAATTTAAGGTCATATAAATGTAATTTATCATGTTGTGTTATAACCCGTAGGTTGTACTGACCGCAGAACGGTTTGGCGTAAGATTGCGTCAACCGGCCGCGCATTCTGATCAAAAGCTTATTATGAACTAAATTCAATTTCATTCCTAGTAAATTAATTATAGACCTCGTGGAAATGTTATGACAAACATATTACTTCAATTAGTGCCTTGAATTTGTTTGTTTCATTTATGAAATTGTCAGAATTCGTAATCCCATTAAACTTCAACGTAAGTTACTAGAATATTTATCGAAATCAAAATTCAGTTCACAACTTGTATATTTATCCACCTATTCTAACAAGAACAGTAGAAAATGATTGATCGTATAATTAATTAACTGAGGCCCCAGCTATGATTGGGCTAAAGGTTGATTCAGTATATTCCTCCAAATCGATTCCGGCTTGCCCTTTCCGTTGCAATAGGCTGAGAATTCATGAACTAAATTCAATTTCATTCCTAGTAAATTAATTATAGACCTCGTGGAAATGTTATGACAACCATATTACTTCAATTAGCGCCTTGAATTTGTTTGTTTCATTTATGAAATTGTCAGAATTCGTAATACCATTAAACTTCAACATAAGTACTAGAGTATATATATCGAAATCAAAATTCAGTTTACAACTTGTATATTTATCTACCTATTCTAACAAGAACAGTAGAAAATGATTGATCGTATAATTAATTAACTGAGGCTCCAGCTATGATTCTAAAGGAGTCTAAAGGGCTAAAGGTTGATTCAGTATATTCCTTCAAATCGATTCCGGCTTGCCCTTTCCGTTGCAATAGGCTGAGAATTCATGATTAAGATTTTTTATACTCTATAGGGTTTGTCAACTGTCGGAACACACCTATAGGTGCTTGGCTCTTGGACTTTCATTTCAAGGGTAGTAGTTAACTCGCGATGGGCTTAAAAAGGGCATTATAGTTTAATTACTATGTTTTCTATTATCGAAATGCGAGAGGTTGCTCTCATACCATTTGTTTTAAGGTGATCCTGAACGCCAGCCATCAGAATTTAACCTGTCTCGAGTTCTACGCACATCAGGTGTCCTGATCTCAGTTATCCTTGAGATATGTCCTGCAATCTAGTTGTTCAATTTATTAATAGATACTGATATCACAACTATGTAGATCAAAGCAGGTACGTTCTTTATATTAGTCGATTTAACCATAAAAACAATACAAAGTTGCATCCACTCCACCCATAGGTAAATAAATTGTCAGAAAAATCGTGTCTAAATTTTTAATATCTTTAAACCGTGGATACTGCGCGAGTTGAATAAAAAAAAGAAGTTAAAAAATAAATAAAGCTACAACGCACTTCCCGCCGAACGCAAAGTGACGGTGTTAGCAAATTATCTTGTACTTTGTACCGCAGATGAAAATAAAAGAAAGACTGAGTCCCGTTAAATTTGCTCTAACAGAACCTGTCCGCTTTGGCTTCATTCACAAAAAGCCGCAACTAAATTTCGGCGCGCGCGCAACTCGCTACGGTAACCATGCTATTGTCACGTACTTTAATATAAATTAGTTTTGCTCCTTTTAAGGTTGACCGATATTTCTATGGCATTAATTTTATTACGTTGTTAGGTTTAAAAACTACTGTGTATTAAATTCAAGGTTCGTTGATTTATTTAAATATATAATCTTTAAGGCATTCTTCAACGCCTCATAAAACCTATCGCATGTTTTTTTTGTTCTATTGATCATGCCATAGAACTCAGGTAAGCGTGAAATATTTTTGACGTGATAAAGTCTTATAAATCGACGAACGCCAGCTGCACGCACGTATGACTCATTGTCACGTTCCGCCTGAGCCGAGCGTGCAAGCGAGAGCGCGGAAAAAGATAGAGAGGCGCGATCAGCCTAAGTGTTCGGCTTCTGACGCATCTATCTCTCTTCTATTCCATCGGCCGATGCGTCCAAATCGTTATCACGTAAAATTATCGCACGTAAACCAACTTAACAAATAACCATTTTTTTTTTTATTGATTTTGTATACAAATGTTCATTTTCTAACTTGATGGTATTATTTGTACTAAAAATAGAATCTATCGCAATGATTCTTACCATAATACAATATAACATTTAATTACAGATTCGCTAAATCTATCAAATTTTGTTTAATATTTGTATGCAAAAGATGAGAACAATGAATAAAACACTGCAAAATATTGAACTTTTCATAAACAATATTGTAAGATTAGGTTTTTGTTCATGCTTATATTTTTTTATCAATAAGAATTTAACATTTGCGTGATGAAAAATAGCATACAGTGAGTTAAAGCTTTTATGTTATAACATAATAATTTGAAAGGTGTACATATTTGGACGGATTTAACTTAAAATGTAAACAACAAATGATGAAACTTTAATTTAAAGTGCTTTGATATATTCACATTAGGCTCAAAGAATCAGGCGGAAATTTGTATACATTCTAAAAGCCAAAATACTTTTGTTTTTAATGCATAAACGAGTGGACGGATTCTAAAATTTGACCAATTATTTTTTGTCATGGATCACGTCATCGGATCCTTATTTTCGATACATTTACTGCGAAACTGATGAGTAATAGTTAATAGAACAAATCGATCTGAATTACGCTTAACTTAAGTAAACAGTGACTCAAATCTAAAAATACTACGAAGAAAATGATTTTAAGTAAATAGTAACCTAAATGAAACAAAATGCATTGTCGCCCTAATAATGATAATTTAAAAGATCGCACTTAATATATCAAAATCGTACACAAAAAACATATCAAATTGTGACACATGCTACTTAAAATATCAGACAATTGGACCGTGAATTGAACGCATGTGATAGCAAAAAAATTAATTAATCGTCAAGTAGCAATTTCTTATATGATATTACTAACTTTGATGGCATCTTAAAGTTATATTCGTCTATAAAAACAATGTTTAATATTATTCTCTTATGAACAGTTTTTTAATTAGAATTTCTTTATCAAGTACTGGCTATGACAGATGAAAAAACATAAGAAACGTTTTTTGCTTTTCCTTTTCTACCCCCGGCTTACTTTTTAAGACCCAGATCTCAAAACGGCTCATCATGTTTTTAAATATCTATTTCTTTCAATTATAATTTTACATTACATTATTTTGTAATAAATACGGTATTTTTTAAACTCATGATGACAACAGTCTTAGCCAGTGCATAAACATAGCGATATGGTAACCCTACTGATCTCTTCACCTATGCCAAAATATTTGTGTTCCGCATACTGTTCTACGCACATCAGGTGTCCTGATCTCAGTTATCCTTGAGATATGTCCTGCAATCTAGTTGTTCAATTTATTAATAGATACTGATATCACAACTATGTAGATCAAAGCAGGTACGGTCTTTATATTAGTCGATTTAACCATAAAAACAATACAAAGTTGCATCCACTCCACCCATAAGTAAATAAATGGTCAGAAAAATCGTGTCTATATTTTTATTATCTTTAAACCGTGGATACTGAGCGAGTTGAATAAAAAAAGAAGTTAAAAAATAAATAAAGCTACAACGCACTTCCCGCCGAACGCAAAGTGACGGTGTTAGCAAATTATCTTGTACTTTGTACCGCAGATGAAAATAAAAGAAAGACTGAGTCCCGTTAAATTTGCTCTAACAGAACCTGTCCGCTTTGGCTTCATTCACAAAAAGCCGCAACTAAATTTCGGCGCGCGCGCAACTCGCTACGGTAACCATGCTATTGTCACGTACTTTAATATAAATTAGTTTTGCTCCTTTTAAGGTTGACCGATATTTCTATGGCATTAATTTTATTACGTTGTTAGGTTTAAAAACTACTGTGTATTAAATTCAAGGTTCGTTGATTTATTTAAATATATAATCTTTAAGGCATTCTTCAACGCCTCATAAAACCTATCGCATGTTTTTTTTGTTCTATTGATCATGCCATAGAACTCAGGTAAGCGTGAAATATTTTTGACGTGATAAAGTCTTATAAATCGACGAACGCCAGCTGCACGCACGTATGACTCATTGTCACGTTCCGCCTGAGCCGAGCGTGCAAGCGAGAGCGCGGAAAAAGATAGAGAGGCGCGATCAGCCTAAGTGTTCGGCTTCTGACGCATCTATCTCTCTTCTATTCCATCGGCCGATGCGTCCAAATCGTTATCACGTAAAATTATCGCACGTAAACCAACTTAACAAATAACCATTTTTTTTTTTATTGATTTTGTATACAAATGTTCATTTTCTAACTTGATGGTATTATTTGTACTAAAAATAGAATCTATCGCAATGATTCTTACCATAATACAATATAACATTTAATTACAGATTCGCTAAATCTATCAAATTTTGTTTAATATTTGTATGCAAAAGATGAGAACAATGAATAAAACACTGCAAAATATTGAACTTTTCATAAACAATATTGTAAGATTAGGTTTTTGTTCATGCTTATATAACCAACTTAACAAATAACCATTTTTTTTTATTGATTTTGTATACACATGTTCATGTTCTAAATTGATGGTATTATTTGTACTAAAAATAGAATCTATCGCAATGATTCTTACCATAATACAATATAACATTTAATTACAGATTCGCTAAATTTTGTTTAAAATTTGTATGTAAAAGTTGAGAGCAATGAATAAAATACTGCAAAATATTCAACTTTCCATAAACAATATTGTAGGATTAGGTTTTTGCTCTTGCTTATATTTTTTATCAATAAGAATTTAACATTTGCGTGATGAAAAATAGCATCCAGTGAGTTAAAGCTATTATGTAATAACATAATATATTGAAAGGTGTACATATTTGGACGGATTTAACTTAAAATGTAACCAACAAATGATGAAACTTTAATTTAAAGTGCTGATATATTCACATTAGGCTCAAAGAATCAGGCGGAAATTTGTATACATTCTAAAAGCCAAAATACTTTTGTTTTTAATGCATAAACGAGTGGACGGATTCTAAAATTTGACCAATTATTTTTTGTCATGGATCACGTCATCGGATCCTTATTTTCGATACATTTACTGTGAAACTGATGAGTAATAGTTAATAGAACAAATCGATCTGAATTACGCTTAACTTAAGTAAACAGTGACTCAAATCTAAAAATACTACGAAGAAAATGATTTTAAGTAAATAGTAACCTAAATGAAACAAAATGCATTGTCGCCCTAATAATGATAATTTAAAAGATCGCACTTAATATATCAAAATCGTACACAAAAAACATATCAAATTGTGACACATGCTACTTAAAATATCAGACAATTGGACCGTGAATTGAACGCATGTGATAGCAAAAAAATTAATTAATCGTCAAGTAGCAATTTCTTATATGATATTACTAACTTTGATGGCATCTTAAAGTTATATTCGTCTATAAAAACAATGTTTAATATTATTCTCTTATGAACAGTTTTTTAATTAGAATTTCTTTATCAAGTACTGGCTATGACAGATGAAAAAACATAAGAAACGTTTTTTGCTTTTCCTTTTCTACCCCCGGCTTACTTTTTAAGACCCAGATCTCAAAACAGCTCATCATGTTTTTAAATATCTATTTCTTTCAATTATAATTTTACATTACATTATTTTGTAATAAATACGGTATTTTTTAAACTCATGATGACAACAGTCTTAGCCAGTGCATAAACATAGCGATATGGTAACCCTACTGATCTCTTCACCTATGCCAAAATATTTGTGTTCCGCATACTTATTACCAAGTTTTGGGCAATAAAGCTTCGTTATTATGGCTAATATATTGTTTCCAAAAACAACAGCTTATATAGCGTTAACGAAACCGGATATTTTATAAACGACATTGAATTATGAAGAATAATGGTTCCGTTATCAAGTTTATGAGTGTCGTGAGTTTATAAATGGATCTCGCTGGGCCACTTGGGTCATGGGCACTAATGAAAGTCATTTATTTAAGGATTTTTTCTATACTTTATAGGTTTTCACCACTATCACACCTCATGTACACCTTACCAAAAGTCTAGTGGTTTAACAGATGGGATATTATTCCGAAATCCGTAGCTTCGAAACCGGCATGTACGGCATGATTTTTTTGGAAATCGCGTACATTTACTAATTTAAATTGGTAACTCTACCGGCTGACGGTGAAGGCAAACATCGCGAGGAAACCTGAACCTGAGAAATGTCCTTGTAGTACTACTGTGGATTTCTCGAGTTTGAAATCGCGGATACATCGTTGTCGTGGTGATTATGCCCATACTTCGCCCATACTTCGGGCCTTTGACTCTGCAGTGGGTTTCGCACAAGCTGATTATAATGACACCTGATGTTAAATGACCATTTTAAACACATTGAACCTAGGTGGGAAGTACGTTTTGAGTGCAACTGTCGTGACACATCTATAGTTCCTTAGCAACAGATTTTACAACTAGAGAGTCGTATTAGCAAATCGGACTTAGAAAAATCCCTCCACCCATGCAAAATAATCATAATCCTTAATCCCTAAAATAAAACAATGTTTTTAACTCATAATTCCAGCATTAGACATAGTTAATGTTTTACTTTTGTCTGTATAGTGTAGTAGCTCAATACATTCGAATGATATATATTTATACATATTAAAACTAAGGATCCCGGCGGACGTTGTCCCGCCCTGATAATATAAAAAACGTGGTGAAAACCGCATGAAAATCTTTCAGTAGTTTTTGAGTTTACCGCCAACAGACAGACAGACGTGGCAGAGGATTTTGTTTAATAATATGTAATGATGAAGTACTTTACAATATGGCATTTAGATTGACGAATTACTTTAGTACCAATAGAATTTAATTTTCTGAACCTTTATTCTTGGTGAAAAGATATTTTCCAGTATTTTATGCGCATCGTCATTTTTAAATATATATATTATTATGCATATAATTTATTATTCAGTACAAAATAATAAAACACTTATGTAACTTTAATTTTAATGTAATTGAACATCGATTTAAAGACATGAACGAGTTCATAAATTACATGTTTCGTAAAAGAAAAGCGTTAGCAGAAATAACTGAATATTGGCACTAAAGGGTAAAATCAGATTATGTATATATATCATTTTATACAATAAACACATATTTTATTTAAGTAAAAATCCATGAATTTAAATGTCTCAGATGAATTACGGCCACTGTTACATTTGACTCGAATAAATCCACAATCGTTACGTGCAAAATACGAATTCGACTAAATAGCCTCACACTCTCTCACCAAACGTATAATTAAAAAAAACATTCGTGGCATAAATCTATACATTTATTGTCGCTATTATGAACTTCTATCTTGCGTAATAGATGCGAACGAGATTATTTAACGACATATGTATATATAGAAATAATTCTGTATACATTTATTCGTTTATTCATTTACTTCGTTTTTGTAACACACATTCTAAGAAAATTACGTTTAATTATATACCATGAAAATAATCAAGACTAATCTACTCGAAACTATTATATAAATTATGTAAATTGTCATATAAAACAATAAATTGTTTTTTTCATGTGTATTCTAAAATTACTGTCAGTGCTTACTCTAAATCAGTGATACCGTAATGATATTCATATGCATATTTTACCCAGAACTGCTTAATTTTCTGGAGTTATTAGGATAATCTCCTTATTATACGTGTTTTTGTTGTAAACATTAATAATTTGCATAAACATTTTACTATGTATTGTTAGCAGCATATTCTCTACTTATCCCAATACTGACATAGCGTCATCATAGATAGTTTACACATATGTACATATAGAAAAAATATTGCGTAATAAGTAAACCCATTTCTTTACAAGCTTTCTGCCGCGACTTCGTATTGCCTGCGATCTTCTCCAAACTTCAGGCCACATTTATAACAGCTTTCATTACAATCGGTTCGGAGTTTTATCCGTGAAAAATAAACAAACAATCGAACAGAAAGAATTAATTTCGTATTTACATTATCACGTAAATTATAAAAAGATATATCTACATATATAAAGAGCACATCCGCAAATACTAGCTAGTTGACGATAACCGACAATTTTGTACAATAAATCAAACGTTCGCAATCATAATGTAATAAAAAATAAAACTAGTTTGTAAGTAACACGTGAAATGTAATATTTTTACCTACTGGCCTATTTAAACTGATACAAGCCGTTGTACAGTCGAATGATGTCTTCAAAATATCAATCTAACAATTCACTTTACACGTACGTTTTTACTATACAAAAGTGAAAATCGTACGACATTAATACGTTCATTTTTTGCGACGACGATAAATTTACGTTGAAATTTAGTCACGTAAGTTAAAAAAAAATAAACAAGATATAGACCATTTCAAAGATATGTTTTTCTTTTCACAATTATTACCGTCTGACCCAGTTGAAATTCGGTTTGAGTTTTTTTTTTTTACCGTCGATTCTGTTTCGAGTATTCGTTTCATAATTATTGGCTATCGGTGATTGTAATATCATAAGTATTTATATGTTTTTATTTACCGATTGTAATATACTATATATCTTTTACACATTACAAGATAATTTCGATTATCTGTGCTTACTTGAATGATATCTCTATTCTTTATTTTAAGTACATTTTTTGTAATGTAATTAAAGAATTATCTATCAGATACTTAGACGTAAATAACAAAAAGTAATAACGTCACCCTGTGAGAATTTATCTATTAGGCCAAAAGTCTTTTCCTGATTTAATCACCAAAATACGACACAATGATTCTACAATTTCTCAAGCTCAGGTTTCCTCACCATGTTTTCCTTCATCGTCAGCCGTTAGTATTACCCATTTGAATTAATTATTAACGTACGCGAATTTTGAAAAATTCTTTTGTACCCGTCGGATTTCGAACCCGTGAACATCGAATTATTATTGATATTCTGTCGTTCAAGTCACTCGACCAATACAAGTTTTTCTTTGCTACCCATAAAAAAAACTAAACGCTCGATAATATTCTCCGAATATTATTGTTACTGAAATATACAATATCATATAAGGCTAAATAAATTTATTGAAAAAATATTATGGAATAACCAAGCGAAGCCGTCAGCCCTATTAACATCAGAAGCGTTTCGAAAGTTCCCAGAACATTCGACAACTTCAAAAGAAATGATAAACATTACGTCAACTTAACCTTACAAGATATATTGCGTCAAAATAAACTGTCAGCATCAAAAAAACAATCGACGTTTAAAACCAATGTCATGACCACAGCAACGCGTCGACGTCAGCTTGTTCAATGCTTCTGCGACATTGAAATAAATAATCATTTTTTCTTTTACCAATTTATAGATAAGCGTGTGTGATTACCAAAATAAGCGACAATACAGTCGACAATTAAACAGGTTAAACCTAGAAAGAACATATATACTATACTATACATACAGCAGTGATAAACATGACGATTGGAACGCATTAAAAGAAAACATTGAAAATTTTTACATTACGTATACATATCAACTTCACATATTCCGCAACGCACTCTACGAGTAAATAAAAATAAAGAAAACAATGAAAAATTAAAAGAAAAAAACAAGATTTTTTGTTAAACTACATAATAATTGACGAGCCATGTCTTCACTGCTATAAAAAAATCTTAATAAAAATCTTTGAAACATGCCAGTATCATGATTTTTTAGATTGAGAGTTGTTATTGAAACCTAGAACCGTATTATACGGACAAGCAATTCTGATATAATCTCATTGAAATTTTTGTTCTTATGTATATACAAGTCCATAGGTGATTATTGGTAGCATATATGCTAGTATGTAATAATATATGAAGTTTTAAGGTTTTTATTATAGCCTGGTTGTTGAAGCCTTTTCTCATGCTTGTCTATATTGATGCCAACCTCTAGTTTGAAATTTGTCTAGAGCATCAGTATTCCGTTACCTACAATTAGAGCTATATTTTTCTTTGACTACTATATAAAGGTCACTCAACATGTAAGATAAGGCAATAAAAATGGTTAAAGTCACTCATTGCTATCATTGAACGAGCTGCACCAACTTTTCTTTGTCATAACCTCATGTCACACGTTTTTCACTGAAGTGTCGCTTACAGGTAATTAAATAATGAGTCACAATACATGATACCCTCGGATAAAGAAACCGTTTCCGCTGATCGATACCAACACCATACAGAGATCGGGTTACCTTCGGTTGGGATATAAACTTATGTCTTATAGGGAACTCGACCTTAAGTTCGACGAAAAACGAAAATGATCGCTGTATATTTTATACGTTTATATCAAAATTGGTATGTATTTATATACACACTAGCCGTCGTCCAGTCGTTGAAATTCGATCGTAATTAAATAATTTTCTAAATGTCAATATTTCTGAGGTTTTTTTTAATTGTACAAAAATTGTAGAAGCAAGGATCGTGGAATATGACGAATCGTAGGTCAAAGGTAGAAATCTGTAGATAGAGCCATGCTGAAGTTAATATTGGTTTCAGTATGAATGAGTCGGCTAGCCCGGGGTAGTACCACCCTCTCATAGAAAACCGACGTGAAGTAACAGTGCCTTGCATTGTTGCGTTTTGTTCGGGCAGTGAGAGCGCCGGAGATCCACCTGCCCTCCCCTCCCCTCTCCTCTCCCCTTTTCCCCCTAACACAGGCTGACAACGCACTTTCGACTTTCTTGTTGTTGTTAGTGTCTATGGACGGTGGTGATCACTTAACATCAGGTGACCCATCTGGTCGTTTGCCAGCAATGACATAAAAAAAATATTAATCGTATTAAAAAAAAATTACAACAATAAAGTTCGTCGATAACTAATCACCCAAAAATTACCGCTATAGTAATTTGCCGCAGTACACTAACGTATAAACAGGAGTTGTTTTTTAGTAAAACCGGGAGAGAACAATCTTTCTGATGACGCCGAAAGACACCTATATTTCACCATAAATTA
>MU159151.1:192737-222815 GCA_015888305.1 Antheraea pernyi | reverse complement strand
TTTTTGCGACGACGATAAATTTACGTTGAAATTTAGTCACGTAAGTTAAAAAAAAATAAACAAGATATAAACCATTTCAAAGATATGTTTTTCTTTTCACAATTATTACCGTCTGACCCAGTTGAAATTCGGTTTGAGTTTTTTTTTACCGTCGATTCTGTTTCGAGTATTCGTTTCATAATTATTGGCTATCGGTGATTGTAATATCATAAGTATTTATATGTTTTTATTTACCGATTGTAATATACTATATATCTTTTACACATTACAAGATAATTTCGATTATCTGTGCTTACTTGAATGATATCTCTATTCTTTATTTTAAGTACATTTTTTGTAATGTAATTAAAGAATTATCTATCAGATACTTAGACGTAAATAACAAAAAGTAATAACGTCACCCTGTGAGAATTTATCTATTAGGCCAAAAGTCTTTTCCTGATTTAATCACCAAAATACGACACAATGATTCTACAATTTCTCAAGCTCAGGTTTCCTCACCATGTTTTCCTTCATCGTCAGCCGTTAGTATTACCCATTTGAATTAATTATTAACGTACGCGAATTTTGAAAAATTCTTTTGTACCCGTCGGATTTCGAACCCGTGAACATCGAATTATTATTGATATTCTGTCGTTCAAGTCACTCGACCAATACAAGTTTTTCTTTGCTACCCATAAAAAAAACTAAACGCTCGATAATATTCTCCGAATATTATTGTTACTGAAATATACAATATCATATAAGGCTAAATAAATTTATTGAAAAAATATTATGGAATAACCAAGCGAAGCCGTCAGCCCTATTAACATCAGAAGCGTTTCGAAAGTTCCCAGAACATTCGACAACTTCAAAAGAAATGATAAACATTACGTCAACTTAACCTTACAAGATATATTGCGTCAAAATAAACTGTCAGCATCAAAAAAACAATCGACGTTTAAAACCAATGTCATGACCACAGCAACGCGTCGACGTCAGCTTGTTCAATGCTTCTGCGACATTGAAATAAATAATCATTTTTTCTTTTACCAATTTATAGATAAGCGTGTGTGATTACCAAAATAAGCGACAATACAGTCGACAATTAAACAGGTTAAACCTAGAAAGAACACGAGCAATAGCTAATATGCTATGAAATGTGACAATATTTTTAATACGATTATTAGTTCCAGAGATAAACGTAAACTAACATACAATCTTTTGTAGTATGTTAGTTTACGTTTATCTCTGGAACTAATAATCGTATTAAAAATATTGTCACATTTCATAGCATATTAGCTATTGCTCGTGTCTTTACTCGCGTTAATGCAGATTTGACCCATCACTCGGGAACAGTACTAATTCTTTGGATGAAATTTCATGATAATTCGTTGAGTAGTTACGGCGTAAAAGCGTAACAAATAAACAAACTTACATTTATAATCTTAGAAGAATTTAATACAAAATTAGGATATTATTAAAGGGATCTAAAACTGGCATTTATTTATCCTTAAGATGTATCGATGTTGTCCGTATAATATACTACGGTATTTATATTAAAATTTGTATTCTGCGCAACTGTATTCAGAGCGCTCAAAAAGTTTGGCGAGCACTATCTCTTGAGATCCTATGTCCCCAAACTGTCCGGGTAGATGAAAGACACGATGTTTTCCATCTAGTTCTGTCAATGGTTTCACGCTTCGCCTCATTCCAAGTCCAACCTTAGCAGACTCTGTTAGTACAGATCTTCGCTAAGTCTGCCTAGTTCGACCACGTCTCCGCCTAGCCTGGGCATTACAGTCCAATGCCTGTTTAGAAGTATGACTGACGAGGACTGTACTACTTACACATTAAGTTAGCATGACCTTTCAAGCGTATTAAAATGGTTCTCACGCGTTGTCGCTATTAATTGCCACTGTCAATTTTCCTGATTTAACATCAATCTTTTAACTTACGCCAGACTGACAAACAACTAAAGATAAATATACACTCACGCAAACAGACAGAAGTTCCGAGTGCTAAACAAATTGTGGAACAAAACCTATGCGTTTGTCTACCGCATGCAGATGAGTCGTTCTCAAACTATATTTATTTAGGTACCAACCGACTATAGTAAAAGCCGGGATGGAAACATGCGAAGAGCCGTTTCGCAGAACATAGCGAATGGTATTAAACCTTTTAAAGTATTGTCGAGAAGGTTCTATCAATCCATAGAATTATGCTGAACTGTTATAATATACTAAAGTACAAAAGATTGTATGTTAGTTTACGTTTATCTCTGGAACTATTAATCGTATTAAAAATATTGTCACACTTCATAGCATAGTCTCGTGTCTTCACTCGCGTTAATGCAGATTTGACCCATCACTCGGAAACAGTACTTATTATTTGGATGAAACTTCATGATAATTCGTTTATTAGTTACGGCGTAAAAGCGTAACAAATAAACAAACTTACATTTATAATCTTAGATAGGGTTTATTGAGGAACGTTGTAGGATATATATATAATACTACGGGAACGCCCCTCACAACTGGAGTAAACGTGACAGAGGATTAAAATTCAGCGAGGCTCAGCTCAAAGTAAGGTCAAAGGTAGGTTGAGTGCCAAATAAGAAGCGAACATTATCGAGAAGGCCCGAACTATAAATGCATATGTAAGCGACTCAGTAGAATAATCGACCCAGTACGCAAAAATCCTGCTTTATGTAAGCTAGTAAATGATAAACACTTTGATAGGTATGATATCGAAATAAATATAGATAGTATAATAAACACATCAGGCACAGGCACTAGAAGATTATGCTAGAGAATTACACCTAAATGGGACAGCAATTTTTTCTACATTCTGTCTAATAGATATTATTTGCAAAGCGTGTCTCTACGGAATACAGGTACCAGACAAGTATGCACACATTAATGTAATTTAATAATAAATAAGCCGCAATCACCGTGCCCGTGTAAAAATCCTCTTTCACAAGACATTGATTGCCTTCAGGGTCACTAACTTCGATAAGATAGAATAAAAATGTTTGATGGATGAATAATTCTACTCATTGAACATTATTACAGGTTCCTTGGGACAACAAAAGTCTGGAAACTCTTTAAGAAATGCCCGATTCAACCGTCAGTTTGAGTCCGATTTAGGTTGACTGATAATTCAAATAAGTTGATGTTCAAATAAATATCTGTGAATTTTTAAAACATTTCTCTATTCAACAGTCAAAATAATAAGTTCCTAATTATAATTTAATTATTAATAACTAGCTTTAACTAGCTAGATTATACAATACATAAACTTAGTGTAAGTAACGGGTTATACTGCGCACACCTCAGACACTTTTATTAACAAATGTTGGCTAATTTATTATAGCCTATATGTTATTCTGACATATAAGTTATACTACTGTAAGTATATTATATGTATTATATTATATTATTGTATGTATTGCCGATATATACATGCATTACCGATTTGCCAGATAGTAAGGTCAAGTATCATGCCAAGCAGCTCTTAATACATTAAGGCTATATTACAGAGTGGATCAATATGTGAACGGTGGTGGCGTCTGGAAATGACGCCTGTCTCTGTGCATCCACCAAAAACGAATGTAACTATATATGTCTATAAACATATGTTGTGCTAAGTTATGTATAATGGGAAAAGAAACTAGATAGAGTTTCTTACCGGTTCTTCTCGATGACTGGGTTATTTTCCGAAACGGTGGTAGTTTTGACGTTCATAAGTGTCGACCCAGTACGCAAAAATCCTGCTTTATGTAAGCTAGTAAATGATAAACACTTTGATAGGTATGATATCGAAATAAATATAGATAGTATAATAAACACATCAGGCACAGGCACTAGAAGATTATGCTAGAGAATTACACCTAAATGGGACAGCAATTTTTTCTACATTCTGTCTAATAGATATTATTTGCAAAGCGTGTCTCTACGGAATACAGGTACCAGACAAGTATGCACACATTAATGTAATTAAATAATAAACAAGTCGCAATCAGCGTGCCCGTGTAAAAATCCTCTTTCACAAGAGATTGATTGCCTTCAGGGTCACGAACTTGTTTATGATAGAATAAAAATGTTTGATGGGTGAATTCTACTTCTTGTGGGACAAAAAAATGACAGGAAACTCTTTTAGAAATGCCCGATTCAACCGTCAGTTTTAGTCTGATTTAGGTTGAGTTATAATTGAAATAAGTTGATGTTCAAATATCTGTGAAAAAAATTATATTTTAAAAATACTTCTCTATTTAACAGTGACATTAATTAGTTCTTAATTATAATTTAGTTATTAATAACTAGCTTTAATTAGCTAGGTTATACAATAGATAATCTTAGTGTAAGGCTATTTATTATATAACCTATTAATATTTTAAGGCTATTATAGGGTGGATCAATAGGTGAACGATGGTGACGTCTGGAAATGACGCCTCTCTATGTGCATCCACCAAAAACGAATGTAATTATATGTCCATACATATAAACATAAACATATGTTCTATAAACATATGCTGTGCTAAGTTATGTATAATGAAAAAATAAACTAGATACGAGTTTCTTACCGGTTCTTCTCGATGGTTATTTTCCGAAACGGTGGTAGTTTTGACGTTCATAAGTGCCTTTTCAGTACCTAAATTGAATAAGGAACTCTTGATTTGATTGTATTATATATATTTTTGTTCAAGTTTTTACGTGAAAGACTAATAAAACAACCATCCTCACAAACTTTCTAATTCATAATATTAATAGGATTAACCTTAAATTGAAAGGAGAACGCTATGCTACCGCTTCTTAAATTCCAAAGAACGTCGCTAATCGAGATAAACCACAAATTTGAATTATTAAAATATGAGTGAATATGAAATTTGCAAATGAAGTGTTGAAACAACACTTGATATTTACTAAAAAAAAATATATGCATACGGCAGACTGCACGACTGCAGAGTGGTAAAATAAACACGCATAATGCATCATAACGAAGTGTTTGCATACGCCAAGACATACTCGCATATTTAGCACATCCTTACGCGTAATCAGGTGTTTTTTTTAAGCCGAACACCACAAATTGACTGAACCGTTATTATAGATAGTGTTGCCAACCATACTTTTAAAAAATTTAGTTAATTATCAACAACTTTTCCTTTTTTTTTTTTTTTCGAACTGACTATGCTATTGACCTGGTAGGGTCTTTACAGTTTTACCGGACTACAATATGTGAACGACGTTTGACGTCTGATAATACAACTTCAACACCACAATAATAAACAAGCTTTGATTAATAAAGATATTGTTCGAACTAGGCAAAATATACCGATAGGTAAATTGGAAAAAATCCTCCCATGCGAGAGCTATTTCCACGTGCGATGCATAAACCGTTTTATAAAGATTAAAACGCAAACGAAGTCAGGGCGGCTTCTAGTAATTTATGAGTACATATTTTTATTTAAAATATATCTAAATTAAACCATCATCTAAAAATAAAACTCGTTTCATTTTAATATTGTATTCATGATAATATCCATCATAAAGTAATTGCGCTAATTAAATAAATCATTAAAACTCAATTTCGTTGCCACAATCTTGTGTCATAAAAACCCACTTTTACACAATAAAATGTATTAATTACTATATTTATTTTCAATCATAACGCATAATTACTTTCTTGCAAATAGTCGAACCTAAGTGTTCTACACAGAAGTACTGTAATTATAATTACTGTTATGATCCGTACAATAATATACTTTATCCAAACCTTGACGATATCGGGACTATTCTAGAGTTATCTTTAGGCACACCGAAGAAATTCGTTGATGGCTCATGGAGACATGGGAAAAACGCACGCAGTGAAATCAATCATATTCTTCCGATTATTGAAAGAAAATAATGACGTTCTAAAAATATGTTTCGGAAAATTTATTGTTCATTCCCGCTACGGATTAACTACCAGCCATATACCGATGGAATCCCGACAATCTTTTAATGTTTTTAAAACGAAATCCCATAGAAATAATTGGTGATTACTGTTCTAATGCTTAGTATGACAAATTCAGTAAATCATGGCGGAATAAATGGAAACAGATCGCCATCTACTAACAAGTGGGACGGTGAGGCTGTGACACGACCCCACACGACGGCCAGTGTCGAAGTTCAGTACTTGGAAAGCGCATTTCACCTGCGCTTGCGCACGCGCCGGCTAAAGCTACAAATATTCAAATAATCTTTAGGATCTATCATACAAATTATAATACGCAATTTCCAAAAAAGGTAATATTCTGTTTTTTTTTTATTTATTTTTTTATTACTATTTCGTAAAATATTATTATATTTATAAATTGTTTTGAATGTTGTTATTGTATGTAGTATGGATGAGGGTGGCATGTTATTTTTGAACAAACAAACCCTAGACAAAATAAAGAGAATTAAAAAAAGTTAAGATTTTTAAACATGTAACGCTGTGATGAAAAAGTTTCATCAATCAAAACATTTTATATCAATAATATTACAAGTTCATCGTTAGGAAGTTGTATCTTATATTATGCATCGGACACATTGAATTTTAAAAAGTTCGTCTTTTGGTGAAATGCTTTCGCAACCCACAGATAAGATTTAGATTAATGAATCTGATTTCTTCCATACTAGTATATATAGTTCTATGCTGGCTTTCAATTTTCAATAGTTCGCGGGTGAAGTAATTCGATTCTCAAAATAGACAATAAACAATATTACAAATATACTGGGAATATACAGAATGGAAACCACTGTTTAAAACTATTTCATGTTTTGATATATGTAAACTATTTTTTTAACTAACTTATATTCGCGACTTCACCTAGTTTGTTATTTCAACAATGGATATATTTTACGTACAGACGAAAATTAACACAAAAAAAAATATTTTTTGCTTTACTAAATGCATTTTCTTTTGTCGTTTGTAGTACTTAAAAATCGAAGTTTAAAAAATAAAAAAATAAAGCTAATGTGATAATCTTTTTTTTAGTTAAGAACAAGGTTTAGCACATCCTTACGCGTAATCAGGTGTTTTTTTTAAGCCGAACACCACAAATTGACTGAACAGTACCAGTATTATGGATAGTTTTGCCAACTATACTTTTAAAAAATGTAGTTAATTATCAACAACTTTACCATAATACAACTTCTACACCACCACATAACGGCGGAAACAAAAGCAAAGAATTTACGATTATATACATTTTATGCAGAAGTATACGTCGAAGTTAACTAAAATCCCATAATTATAAATTCCTATTAGTAACTAATAGAAGAAATAGAAGTTTCTAGAGTCAACCTTCCGACCGCAATCGCGAATAGATTGAACGAGACGGGATCCGAGAACAGTTAGCATGCAATATTTACTCGTTGGGTCATACAAAGTACCTACCAAGCAGCGTTTGTTAACGACCAGTTAAAATTCCTCGACCACCGGTACTTGGTATCCGAGTTGTCACCCGATGGTTAAATAAGGGTCCTATTTCGTGTTATCATAGCCACCATTGCTATGGGGTGTTATTACGATAGCCTGCGACAAGGGTTTTACGTGAAGAGATTTATACTACTCATTTTTTAATGATACGCTTACGATACAGGAACTTTTAATCGGTTAGCGATCTGAATGTTGATCTATTCAACACAAGCTTACAGAAGCTCAGATGCCTTCCTAATTCCCATGTTTTTTTCATTTTTGTATCTATATTTACTCATAGATACTACTAGATACGGAAACTTGTAAATGCCCTTCCATCATGTTTAAATATGAAATGCAATTGTTTGTTTAGCTGTAACTTTAAAAGAAAATAATTCAACTCTTTATTACAGTAAATAATAATAGAAGAATAAGTAACAATAAACGCGTGCACAGCCCCGAATAAAGCTATCCTAACTAATATCATAAAGGGGAATGTCCGTTTGCATGTTACAGCTTAACAACTCGACAAACATCTTGAAAGTTTGCATGTCCATTTTCACGGGCACAGAAAAAACTGTCATCTATAAAAAACAGTACAGTTCCTGAGTAATCGGTCAAATTTACGTTAACGCGAGTGAATTCACAGGCAAAAGCTGCTCACATATAAAAAAGTAATTTAGACATCAGAAACTTGACCGACTTCACAAGACTGAAACAAACATACGCTAATCTTGTTATTATATTTATAAATTGTTTTGAATGTTGTTATTGTATGTAGTATGGATGAGGGTGGCATGTTATTTTTGAACAAACAAACCCTAGACAAAATAAAGAGAATTAAAAAAAGTTAAGATTTTTAAACATGTAACGCTGTGATGAAAAAGTTTCATCAATCAAAACATTTTATATCAATAATATTACAAGTTCATCGTTAGGAAGTTGTATCTTATATTATGCATCGGACACATTGAATTTTAAAAAGTGGTTATTTTCCGAAACGGTGGTAGTTTTGACGTTCATAAGTGCCTTTTCAGTACCTAAATTGAATAAGGAACTCTTGATTTGATTGTATTATATATATTTTTGTTCAAGTTTTTACGTGAAAGACTAATAAAACAACCATCCTCACAAACTTTCTAATTCATAATATTAATAGGATTAACCTTAAATTGAAAGGAGAACGCTATGCTACCGCTTCTTAAATTCCAAAGAACGTCGCTAATCGAGATAAACCACAAATTCGAATTTTTAAAATATGAGTGAATATGAAATTTGCAAATGAAGTGTTGAGACAACACTTGATATTTACTAAAAAAAATATATGCATACGGCAGACTGCACGACTGCAGAGTGGTAAAATAAACACGCATAATGCATCATAACGAAGTGTTTGCATACGCCAAGACATACTCGTTTTTAGTTAAGAACAAGGTTTGTAAAACAAACAATAAAATTATAGAAAAATCTATCCCGTTCTTAAGCGCGTAATACGCACATAACGGCGGAAACAAAAGCAAAGAATTTACGATTATATACATTTTATGCAGAAGTATACGTCGAAGTTAACTAAAATCCCATAATTATAAATTCCTATTAGTAACTAATAGAAGAAATAGAAGTAAATGTAGTTAATTATCAACAACTTTACCATAATACAACTTCTACACCACAATAATAAACAAGCTATGATTAATAAAAATATTGTTCGAACTAGGCAAAATATACCGATAGGTAAATTGGAAAAAATCCTCCCATGCGAGAGCTATTTCCACGTGCGATGCATAAACCGTTTTATAAAGATTAAAACGCAAACGAAGTCAGGGCGGCTTCTAGTAATTTATGAGTACATATTTTTATTTAAAATGTATCTAAATTAAACCAACATCTAAAAATAAAACTCGTTTCATTTTAATATTGTATTCATGATAATATCCATCATAAAGTAATTGCGCTAATTAAATAAATCATTAAAACTCAATTTCGTTGCTACAATCTTGTGTCATAAAAACCCACTTTTACACAATAATATGTATTAATTACTATATTTATTTTCAATCATAACGCATAATTACTTTCTTGCAAATAGTCGAACCTACGTGTTCTACACAGAAGTACTGTAATTATAATTACTGTTATGATCCGTACAATAATATACTTTATCCAAACCTTGACGATATCGGGACTATTCTAGAGTTATCTTTAGGCACACCGAAGAAATTCGTTGATGGCTCATGGAGACATGGGAAAAACCGTCATTATTTGCTTTCAATAATAGGAAGAATATGATTGATTTCACTGCGTGCGTTTTTCCCATGTCTCCATGAGCCATCAACGAATTTCTTCGGTGTGCCTAAAGATAACTTAACAAGTGGGACGGTGAGGCTGTGACACGACCCCACACGACGGCCAGTGTCGAAGTTCAGTACTTGGAAAGCGCATTTCACCTGCGCTTGCGCACGCGCCGGCTAAAGCTACAAATATTCAAATAATCTTTAGGATCTATCATACAAATTATAATACGCAATTTCCAAAAAAGGTAATATTCTGTTTTTTTTTTATTTATTTTTTTATTACTATTTCGTAAAATATTATTATATTTATAAATTGTTTTGAATGTTGTTATTGTATGTAGTATGGATGAGGGTGGCATGTTATTTTTGAACAAACAAACCCTAGACAAAATAAAGAGAATTAAAAAAAGTTAAGATTTTTAAACATGTAACGCTGTGATGAAAAAGTTTCATCAATCAAAACATTTTATATCAATAATATTACAAGTTCATCGTTAGGAAGTTGTATCTTATATTATGCATCGGACACATTGAATTTTAAAAAGTTCGTCTTTTGGTGAAATGCTTTCGCAACCCACAGATAAGATTTAGATTAATGAATCTGATTTCTTCCATACTAGTATATATAGTTCTATGCTGGCTTTCAATTTTCAATAGTTCGCGGGTGAAGTAATTCGATTCTCAAAATAGACAATAAACAATATTACAAATATACTGGGAATATACAGAATGGAAACCACTGTTTAAAACTATTTCATGTTTTGATATATGTAAACTATTTTTTTAACTAACTTATATTCGCGACTTCACCTAGTTTGTTATTTCAACAATGGATATATTTTACGTACAGACGAAAATTAACACAAAAAAAAATATTTTTTGCTTTACTAAATGCATTTTCTTTTGTCGTTTGTAGTACTTAAAAATCGAAGTTTAAAAAATAAAAAAATAAAGCTAATGTGATAATCTTTTTTTTAGTTAAGAACAAGGTTTGTAAAACAAACAATAAAATTATAGAAAAATCTATCCCGTTCTTAAGCGCGTAATACGCACATAACGGCGGAAACAAAAGCAAAGAATTTACGATTATATACATTTTATGCAGAAGTATACGTCGAAGTTAACTAAAATCCCATAATTATAAATTCCTATTAGTAACTAATAGAAGAAATAGAAGTTTCTAGAGTCAACCTTCCGACCGCAATCGCGAATAGATTGAACGAGACGGGATCCGAGAACAGTTAGCATGCAATATTTACTCGTTGGGTCATACAAAGTACCTACCAAGCAGCGTTTGTTAACGACCAGTTAAAATTCCTCGACCACCGGTACTTGGTATCCGAGTTGTCACCCGATGGTTAAATAAGGGTCCTATTTCGTGTTATCATAGCCACCATTGCTATGGGGTGTTATTACGATAGCCTGCGACAAGGGTTTTACGTGAAGAGATTTATACTACTCATTTTTTAATGATACGCTTACGATACAGGAACTTTTAATCGGTTAGCGATCTGAATGTTGATCTATTCAACACAAGCTTACAGAAGCTCAGATGCCTTCCTAATTCCCATGTTTTTTTCATTTTTGTATCTATATTTACTCATAGATACTACTAGATACGGAAACTTGTAAATGCCCTTCCATCATGTTTAAATATGAAATGCAATTGTTTGTTTAGCTGTAACTTTAAAAGAAAATAATTCAACTCTTTATTACAGTAAATAATAATAGAAGAATAAGTAACAATAAACGCGTGCACAGCCCCGAATAAAGCTATCCTAACTAATATCATAAAGGGGAATGTCCGTTTGCATGTTACAGCTTAACAACTCGACAAACATCTTGAAAGTTTGCATGTCCATTTTCACGGGCACAGAAAAAACTGTCATCTATAAAAAACAGTACAGTTAAATTGTTCATCCCCGCTACGGATTAACTACCAGCCATATATCGATCGAATCGCGACAATCTTTTAATGTTTTTAAAACGAAATCCCATAGAAATAATTGGTGATTACTGTTCTAATGCTTAGTATGACAAATTCAGTAAATCATGGCGGAATAAATCTAGTCTCGTTGCTACTCGACAAACATCTTGAAAGTTTGCATGTCAATTTTCACGGACACAGAAAAAACTTTTCATATATAAAAAACAGTACAGTTCCTGAGTAATCGGTCAAATTTACGTTAACGCGAGTGAACTCACAGGCAAAAGCTGCTCACATATAAAAAAGTAATTTAGACATCAGAAACTTGACCGACATTCACAAGACTTAAACAAACATACGCTAATCTTAATATTGGAAACAGATCGCCATCTACTAACAAGTGGGACGGTGAGGCTGTGACACGACCCCACACGACGGCCAGTGTCGAAGTTCAGTACTTGGAAAGCGCATTTCACCTGCGCTTGCGCACGCGCCGGCTAAAGCTACAAATATTCAAATAATCTTTAGGATCTATCATACAAATTATAATACGCAATTTCCAAAAAAGGTAATATTCTTTTTTTTTTTATTTAATTTTTTATTAGTATTTTGTAAAATGTTATTATATTTATAAATTGTTTTGAATGTTGTTATTGTATGTAGTATGGATGAGGGTGGCATGTTATTTTTGAACAAACAAACCCTAGACAAAATAAAGAGAATTAAAAAAAGTTAAGATTTAAACATGTAACGCTGTGATGAAAAATTTTCATCATTCAAAACATATTATCTATATATTAATACGTGAAGCCTAATCTTTGTATCCCTTTTTAACGGAATTGGGCGATCGGATGAACGTGAAACTCGGCATAGTTAAAGTTTATATGGAGGAGAAGTGCAGAAAGCTATTTATTTTATATAAAATGCATGAGAAGTGCATCAAATTAATTAAAATATGCATTACTCACACTACTGTTTCAATTTTACACAACATATACACACATGTAAATAAAAAAGACATTTTGACATCTGTCAATAAACAACTTCAAAAAAGGCTGTGAAGGAGGTTGCTATGCTCGACTGTATGTATTCTTTTACTCTTACGTTCCAATTACCCTTTTTGATTCTACATTCTACAATGATATTATAACATAATACCCTTTGACAAAAGAACCATAAAATTCAAACTTTAAAAAATCAATGAACTATGGTCGAATGTCGACCTCTGGGCACCCACTAGTATCAATAATATTACAAGTTCATCATTAGGAAGTTGTATCTTATATTATGCACCGGACACATTGAACTTTAAAAAGTTCGTCCTTTCGTGAAATGCTTTGGAAACCTACAGATAACATTTACATTAATGTATTTGATTTATTCCATTCTAGTATATATAGTTCTATGCTGGCTTGCCCTATTTTCAATTTTCATTATTCCGCGGCTGAAGTATTCGATTTTCAAAATAGACAATAAACAATATTACTAATATACTGGGAATATACAGAAAGGAAACCACTGTTTAAAACTATTTTATATTTTGATATGTGTAAACTATTTTTTTAACTAACTGATATTCGCGACTCCACCTATTTTGTTTGTTATTTCAACAATGGATATATTTTACGTACAGACGAAAAATTAACGCAAAAAAAATCTTTTTTGCTTTACTAAATACATTTTCTTTTGTCGTTTGTAGTACTTTTAAAACGAAAAAAAAATTAAAGCTTGTGTGATAATCTTTTTTTTAAAGTTAAGAACAAAGTTTGTAAGAAGTAAAACAAACAATAAAATTATAGAAAAATCTATCCCGTTCATAAGCGTAATACGCACCGTACATAAGGGCGGAAACAGAAGCAAAGAATTTACGATTATATACATACATATTATGCAGAAGTATACGTCGAAATTAACTAAAATTCTATAATTATAAATTCCTATTAGTAACTAATAATAGAAGTTTCTAGAGTCAACCTTCCGACCGCAATCGCGAATAGATTGAACGAGACGGGATCCGAGAACAGTTAGCATGCAATATTTACTCGTTGGGTCATACAAAGTACCTACCAAGCAGCGTTTGTTAACGACCAGTTAAAATTCCTCGACCACCGGTACTTGGTATCCGAGTTGTCACCCGATGGTTAAGGAAGGGTCCTATTTCGTGTTATCATAGCCACCATTGCTATGGGGTGTTATTACGATAGCCTACGACAAGGGTTTTACGAGAAGAGATTTACTCATTTTTAATGATACGCCACGATACAAGAACATTTTGAAATGTGCTCCCAATGACCATGTACTGGCATGTGTATTGTGTAGATATTTGAATACAAACAATATAAATATAATTAAAGTAGATAACAGTACAAATAAATTGGTTAGCGATCTGAATGTTGATCTATTCAACACAAGCTTACAGAAGCTCAGATGCCTTCATAATTCCCATGTTTTTTTTCTTTTTTGTATCTATATTTACTCATAGATACTACTAGATACGGAAACTTGTAAATGCCCTTCCATCATGTTTAAATATGAAATGCAATTGTTTGTTTAGCTGTAACTTTTAAATAAAATAATTCAAAACTTTATTACAGTAAATAATCATATAAGAATAAGTAACAACAAACGCGTGCACAACCCCGAATAAAGCTATCCTAACTAATACCATAAATGGGAATGTCCGTTTGCATGTTACACCTTAACTACTCGACAAACATCTTGAAAGTTTGCATGTCAATTTTCACGGACACAGAAAAAACTTTTCATATATAAAAAACAGTACAGTTCCTGAGTAATCGGTCAAATTTACGTTAACGCGAGTGAACTCACAGGCAAAAGCTGCTCACATATAAAAAAGTAATTTAGACATCAGAAACTTGACCGACATTCACAAGACTTAAACAAACATACGCTAATCTTAATATAGATGCGGCATTCTAATGAAAAAAAAACGATTACAAAAAAGACAATTAATGAATGGTTCATTCACAAACTTGATTACATCCGCGAGTGATCGCCACTTTCTACTGGAACACGCAATGATAAATTATGCGCTTTCATCGTCAATAGACATTTTATCAGCAATGGTGACACGTAACGTAACTAATTAGCGGTCGACGTAATAGACACCTATCCTGTTAGATAGTGGATATCGGTGAGGCGTCGCGACCTGCGACTCAACCTCCGTAGAAATGTAGATAACTGTCCTTTTGCCTTTACGCAACTTAGCTTATCCTGATTGCGCTTATAGCGTTGTATAGCCGCATGTTTATTCAAAATACTTCTATGTATATATCACTTAATAGTACCAGTGGACGTAGTTTTTTTAAATTGTAGCACGGCATAGTGACTGCGCTGTGCCTGATGGTAAGCACAGGACAATCTAAAAACACCGGCGACCACCGAGATAACGCCCTTTGCCGTCAGTCGACGTTGTCATGCCGGCCTGCGTAAATGCCTTTTCACGTTACGATGTTTACTATTATATTTTTTAATAAATAATATTAAAATCGTTTGCTTATCTCTAATAGTTATCATGATCAATCTGTAAGAGACCCACTTCAGGGCCATAAGCCTGTTCCCGAAGGAAGGTATGGAGATAATCAACCCGCTAGCCCATATACTGGCTATTTTAATTTCCGAGAAACCCACAGTTCTTTATTTTCACACACACAGTGGTACTATAAACATTTTTCACGTTCCGGTTTTCTTTCGATGTTTTCCTGCTGCACCTTCAACCGATCTAGTCACCTTCAACTGTCTGGCACAGTGTTAAACCCTACCATTTTTCTTCACACAAAAGGGTTGTTGATCAGAATTTCAAAGCCCTCTCTTCACTTCAAAAACCTTCTTCGTGAATAAACAGGTGTTCCAACTATCGTGAAAGTCGATCAGGCGATGTTTATCAATCTCAGATACACCGACATAAATTATTCTATATATATGGACAGAAGATTCATCTGATTATAAGATATCATTTCTCGTTTTGAATTTGACTTTAGACCAATGAAATATGGAACGTTCGCAGCATAACCGTAACTTTGAAAGTAATAAAATTAGAATTCAAATAGTTTAATTTAAAAAAACTAAGATATGATAATCAGGTTAATTAAGAACAGAAAACTCGAAGAAATCTAAACATTTGAAACGTATTCAGGTTGTTCCGCCGGTTCGTCTAAATCCCAACGGAAGGCACTAATTTATTATGACCAAAACCCAAGACGTTCGCGCGGCCATTTCAAACATTTAGACGAACCGGCGGAACAACCTGAATACGTTTCAAATGTTTAGATTTGTTATTCTAATTTACAAATCATGTGCATAAAATTAGGTAAATTAGCGCAAACAATATATAGGGAAATGATGTTTTTACTCAAATGCATTGCAATATTTTTCCATTTGTAATACAGTTTCTATAAAAGAAAAATTGTACGCGTACAATTTATTTTATTAGTCATATTACTCAGGTTTTTTTAATCAAAAGTGAACAAACGTTGTGCACAATATTAGACACTAGAATAGTGAAATATGATAGAGACTTAAAATAAAAGGTTTCGGCTCGCCGACGCTATGGACAGTGAAAAGAAACCTGTTTCCATATTTTTATTGATAAAATCAAAGCTCATCAATAGGTAATAACAAAAGAAAATGAATATCGGTCGACAAACAAAAGAGGATTAGGTACTTACTGAACATATTTATATGCACATTAATATGATTGAATGAACATCCGTTTATCATCATTTGGGCTCCTATTGAAAATCAGCGCTGCAGTACTGCTGTACCGCACATTTTGCTGAATGAGTTTGCCAATTGTTCGACATTTCTTTTTCTTCTCATTTTAATTTAAATGTACGGTTGTTCCAACAATAAAGTATTTCTTTCTTGCTTTCTTATACATATAAAATTGCAATATTCAGTAAATGTTTTAGCTTAAACTATAGCTTATTATATTAAAATATAACTTATTCAACATGTATTTAGCGAAAGTAAGATACTCCGGTCGTTAAATTGCTTTTTCGGGTATTATTTTTGCATTATTTGAATACACTGCGGCATGTGAAACGTGCTTACATTGGCTGTGTTTCAAACAAACTAAACAAAACAAAAGCTCACACTTCAAGTGAGCTGTAATTTACCGAGACGTATTTTTGGCGCCGACCCGATATCTAGTTATTGTTGATCGAAGGTTTTATTAGATTAACACTTTTTTGTTTCAACTAGTCGCAAATATTTGCATGAAATTATTTAAAAAGTTACTTTATTAAAAGATAATTTTTTTACTCAATTACTGTCTTTCGGGCTTATCTCCGAAATGGCTGAATTGATATTGAGGAGAAATTCAATGACAGATAGAGGATTTTCATAGCATTATTTCAGCTAGTTCCTAGATGATTAAGATTAGATTTTATTAAAAAAAAAGTTGAAGGATTATTAACAATGAGTTTTCGATAGCCTACATAAGTATTCACAATACTATCTATATATTAATACGTGAAGCCTAATCTTTGTATCCCTTTTTAACGGAATTGGGCGATCGGATGAACGTGAAACTCGGCATAGTTAAAGTTTATATGGAGGAGAAGTGCAGAAAGCTATTTATTTTATATAAAATGCATGAGAAGTGCATCAAATTAATTAAAATATGCATTACTCACACTACTGTTTCAATTTTACACAACATATACACACATGTAAATAAAAAAGACATTTTGACATCTGTCAATAAACAACTTCAAAAAAGGCTGTGAAGGAGGTTGCTATGCTCGACTGTATGTATTCTTTTACTCTTACGTTCCAATTACCCTTTTTGATTCTACATTCTACAATGATATTATAACATAATACCCTTTGACAAAAGAACCATAAAATTCAAACTTTAAAAAATCAATGAACTATGGTCGAATGTCGACCTCTGGGCACCCACTAGTATCAATAATATTACAAGTTCATCATTAGGAAGTTGTATCTTATATTATGCACCGGACACATTGAACTTTAAAAAGTTCGTCCTTTCGTGAAATGCTTTGGAAACCTACAGATAACATTTACATTAATGTATTTGATTTATTCCATTCTAGTATATATAGTTCTATGCTGGCTTGCCCTATTTTCAATTTTCATTATTCCGCGGCTGAAGTATTCGATTTTCAAAATAGACAATAAACAATATTACTAATATACTGGGAATATACAGAAAGGAAACCACTGTTTAAAACTATTTTATATTTTGATATGTGTAAACTATTTTTTTAACTAACTGATATTCGCGACTCCACCTATTTTGTTTGTTATTTCAACAATGGATATATTTTACGTACAGACGAAAAATTAACGCAAAAAAAATCTTTTTTGCTTTACTAAATACATTTTCTTTTGTCGTTTGTAGTACTTTTAAAACGAAAAAAAAATTAAAGCTTGTGTGATAATCTTTTTTTTAAAGTTAAGAACAAAGTTTGTAAGAACATAATAAATTAGTGCCTTCCGTTGGGAAAACCTTTCTCAATTAGTTAGGTATTTTCAGACTGGTATATATAATGTTATTCTAATTTACAAATCATGTGCATAAAATTAGGTAAATTAGCGCAAACAATATATAGGGAAATGATGTTTTTACTCAAATGCATTGCAATATTTTTCCATTTGTAATACAGTTTCTATAAAAGAAAAATTGTACGCGTACAATTTATTTTATTAGTCATATTACTCAGGTTTTTTTATCAAAAGTGAACAAACGTTGTGCACAATATTAGACACTAGAATAGTGAAATATGATAGAGACTTAAAATAAAAGGTTTCGGCTCGCCGACGCTATGGACAGTGAAAAGAAACCTGTTTCCATATTTTTATTGATAAAATCAAAGCTCATCAATAGGTAATAACAAAAGAAAATGAATATCGGTCGACAAACAAAAGAGGATTAGGTACTTACTGAACATATTTATATGCACGTTAATATGATTGAATGAACATCCGTTTATCATCATTTGGGCTCCTATTGAAAATCAGCGCTGCAGTACTGCTGTACCGCACATTTTGCTGAATGAGTTTGCCAATTGTTCGACATTTCTTTTTCTTCTCATTTTAATTTAAATGTACGGTTGTTCCAACAATAAAGTATTTCTTTCTTGCTTTCTTATACATATAAAATTGCAATATTCAGTAAATGTTTTAGCTTAAACTATAGCTTATTATATTAAAATATAACTTATTCAACATGTATTTAGCGAAAGTAAGATACTCCGGTCGTTAAATTGCTTTTTCGGGTATTATTTTTGCATTATTTGAAATTTTTGTATCTATATTTACTCATAGATACTACTAGATACGGAAACTTGTAAATGCCCTTCCATCATGTTTAAATATGAAATGCAATTGTTTGTTTAGCTGTAACTTTTAAATAAAATAATTCAAAACTTTATTACAGTAAATAATCATATAAGAATAAGTAACAACAAACGCGTGCACAACCCCGAATAAAGCTATCCTAACTAATACCATAAATGGGAATGTCCGTTTGCATGTTACACCTTAACTACTCGACAAACATCTTGAAAGATTGCATGTCAATTTTCGTAACTTTGAAAGTAATAAAATTAGAATTCAAATAGTTTAATTTAAAAAAACTAAGATATGATAATCAGGTTAATTAAGAACAGAAAACACGAAGAAATCTAAACATTTGAAACGTATTCAGGTTGTTCCGCCGGTTCGTCTAAATGTTTGAAATGGCCGCGCGAACGTCTTGGGCTGTTTTGGTCATAATAAATTAGTGCCTTCCGTTGGGAAAACCTTTCTCAATTAGTTAGGTATTTTCAGACTGGTATATATAATGTTATTCTAATTTACAAATCATGTGCATAAAATTAGGTAAATTAGCGCAAACAATATATAGGGAAATGATGTTTTTACTCAAATGCATTGCAATATTTTTCCATTTGTAATACAGTTTCTATAAAAGAAAAATTGTACGCGTACAATTTATTTTATTAGTCATATTACTCAGGTTTTTTTAATCAAAAGTGAACAAACGTTGTGCACAATATTAGACACTAGAATAGTGAAATATGATAGAGACTTAAAATAAAAGGTTTCGGCTCGTCGCCGCTATGGACAGTGAAAAGAAACCTGTTTCCATATTTTTATTGATAAAATCAAAGCTCATCAATAGGTAATAACAAAAGAAAATGAATATCGGTCGACAAACAAAAGAGGATTAGGTACTTACTGAACATATTTATATGCACGTTAATATGATTGAATGAACATCCGTTTATCATCATTTGGGCTCCTATTGAAAATCAGCGCTGCAGTACTGCTGTACCGCACATTTTGCTGAATGAGTTTGCCAATTGTTCGACATTTCTTTTTCTTCTCATTTTAATTTAAATGTACGGTTGTTCCAACAATAAAGTATTTCTTTCTTGCTTTCTTATACATATAAAATTGCAATATTCAGTAAATGTTTTAGCTTAAACTATAGCTTATTATATTAAAATATAACTTATTCAACATGTATTTAGCGAAAGTAAGATACTCCGGTCGTTAAATTGCTTTTTCGGGTATTATTTTTGCATTATTTGAATACACTGCGGCATGTGAAACGTGCTTACATTGGCTGTGTTTCAAACAAACTAAACAAAACAAAAGCTCACACTTCAAGTGAGCTGTAATTTACCGAGAGGTATTTTTGGCGCCGACCCGATATCTAGTTATTGTTGATCGAAGGTTTTATTAGATTAACACTTTTTTGTTTCAACTAGTCGCAAATATTTGCATGAAATTATTTAAAAAGTTACTTTATTAAAAGATAATTTTTTTACTCAATTACTGTCTGTTGTTCTTTCGGGCTTATCTCCGAAATGGCTGAATTGATATTGAGGAGAAATTCAATGACAGATAGAGGATTTTCATAGCATTATTTCAGCTAGTTCCTAGATGATTAAGATTAGATTTTATTAAAAAAAAGTTGAAGGATTATTAACAATGAGTTTTCGATAGCCTACATAAGTATTCACAATAAAAATGATATAGAATAAGATCTTGGGACGAATAATGGCATCCGAGTAGGAAGAAATACCATGATCTGATTATAGCAGATAATATATAGGGGAGCGATTTTGTTACTTGTTATTTTATTTCCTCTGTAAAAAGAATATATTATTGATATAATAAATAACCAACGAAGTCGAAGTAAGGCCTTGGGGGTATCAGCTAGTTATATATAAATGTTTAGGGTTAGGTTGTTACAGAACAAAAAAAAGTACAGACAGTCATAAGGACTGCCGACAGAAGAGAAAACTCAAAGCAATGGAATTTTAAACTGTGTTCTCTTTAAAATTTTTGAATTAATTGTGATTTTAGTGTGATTTATCTAAATTTCATAATTTGTTAATTATTTTTATTATATTAATTATTATTATCATCAGGCTCTCTTTCACATCGATTGGCACTCCGAATAATAATTATAGACTTTTTTTACAGTTTATTAATTCATCAAACATATGATGGGCAGCACAATCTCAACACAAAATATCAATATTAGATGTACACAGGCTACACGTCGCTAGTCTGACGCAACCCGCGCAAACTCAAAACGGTTGGTCACCCTTATTAGCATGTAATGACACGAAATACTACAGCCCGACTGGGTCGCAACCACCATGTATGTGGCGAAAAAGCCCGTTATAGTGATTCGTTTCTGCGGGTCGCGTTTCGGGATCAGCCTGTGCATATCCAGCCTTTCGTAGGCCGGCATAACAGCGGCGACCGGCGATGGATACTGTGTCACTCGGTGGTCGCCATTATTTTTGGATTGTACTGTGCTTACCATCAGGCACAGTGCAGTCACTTTGCCGTGCTACAATAAAAAAATGAAAAGAAGAAATTATAAATTAGTATCCTGCCAAAAATATCGCTAAACGCGGCTATATAAGTTTTCACTTCAAAAAAATTGACGGACTTTTACCAATGAGTTTTCGATAGCCTACATAAGTATTTACTGTAAAAAAGTCAGTAAGTTGTCGGTACGTGGCTCAGCATGGCATCCAAGTAGGAAGAAATACCATGTCCAGATGAAGAGAACGGTAATTAATAGAAAAGGTCGGGTGTGTAGCGGTTAGCCGCGCGCATCTCCGCAGAGCTACTCTGCTCTGCGTCCGGCAGCGCTTTATATAGCAAACGCCCTTTTTAGATGTCCACGCGTTTGTTGCGTCTACGACCGGTAAGTTTTTATAGCTTCCATTACTGTTAGTTATCGCACGAACGAGACTACTTTGTCGGTTCGAATTTATGTCTAGTCTAAAATCTTTAGCGGGTCTTTTAGGGGGACTTTTTGACTCTTGATCGTGTTGCGAAAATCTTAACTGAATCCGTTTTTTTGCAAACTTAGAATCGACAGGTGAAAGAAATTACCAGCTAATAATAATATTATTAAGTTAATTAAGCGATCCGCTGTACACCACAAACAATGTAAAATTTAAGAAAACATTGCGTGTATCAGAGTTTGTACAAGCGGAGGAAGTTACAACTTATTTGGCTTATATGTATAAATTCACAGACATACTGACTGACATTTCTAAAAATGATTGAAATGTATTTTATCATTTATACCTAGACACATGCAATATTTTTTACAAAAATCTAAAAAGTACAGACACGTTAGATCTACATTATTATTATATGTATAGAAGATGTGTAACCCTTTTAAAATTACGTGATTACCAAAGTAATAAAAAATTTAACACACGACTCACTCTATCGGCTGTCGACATATTAATAATTATATAAATATAGCACGAATTTAATCGTCCGTATCAGCGAAGTATAGCTGGACAGAGCATCTGGTTCACAGTCTTAAACAACCGTAACATACGCAACGAATACAAACGAATTATTTAACTGACAATTTAACGAGCCATTTGTAATTATAGTTAGCTGAATTGTTTATTGCTTAAAGCATCGTTACACTGTTAAGTATTCCTCTTCAATAATAAGCAATAATTGTAGACGATAGTCTTTTCACATATTTTAACCGTGCAATGCTAAATTTACAATTTACAAGTGCAATGCGTAGGAAAAGCAGTATTTGATTTGATAAAAGGTTTTCTATATATTATTGCGTAAAGCCAAATCTTTGTACCTCTTTCTAAGCGAATTGCGAGAACGGGGACGATCGTGAAATTAGGCATAGTCACAGTTAGTGTATATGGAAGGGAAGTGCACAAAGCTATCTTTTATATTAGATGTATTAAAACACATTATATTAAATAAAATATACATTACTCACATTACTGCTTGAATGACACACAACATGTAAATGAGAAAGATGTTTCGCCATTCCTCATTTTACTCTTACGTTCCAATTACCTTTTTTCATTCTACATTCAATATTTTTAACAAAACTTACGTTTCATATCATACGTGCCCCTTGAAATTAACTGGATAAATTGTAGGTTAATTTTATAATATAATATGTAAATTCATAATATACATTAATAATTAATTAATAACTAATTTATCTTTAGTCAATTTCTGAAACCACTTAAATAATAATTATTCTCTTTGGTCTTTTTGAATGTAAAAATGAAGTATGGTCGAATTTCATTAAAAAGCACATTCTTTCATATAACTTTTTAAAAGATAAATTATTTGATTAGTATAAATATAACTCGTTTAATTTTGACTTTAGAACTTGTTCAAAATTATCATAATTACATATTATAATACAAAATCATCTGCCGCATCTGTCTGTCTGTTAGCGATAAACTCGAAAACTATTGAACGGATTTTCATGCGTTTTCACCATTAGATAAACCCATCCACGAGGAAGGTGTAGGTATATGATTTATCAAGGTTTTTTTTTATTATCAGAGCGGGACTACTATTATTATAGTAGAATAATAATCGTGAAACATATACAGGTTTTATTTAGATTCAGACCTGAATTAGAATACTGTTCCTATCATTAATAAATAATTTAATTTTAAATAAAGGCAGCAGAATAGTATTTTGTGAAAAAGTACCACACTATTAGTAATTACTACTAACTAGTACTAATTATAATTACTATGAAGAATAAGAAAAAGAGAACCTGAACGTTTTGTGCTTTTCATAGTATGCGATAACTTGACTGTCGGTTTAGTTTAGCACCAATATTGGTATTTATATGTATGTAATATGTATTTTATATTTTCGAGTTCATTAGATCATTCATTAGATTAGATTCATGTCAAAGCGTCTATTTCTCAAATTTACTTGGTTATACTATTATTATATACAAATATTGAAATCAACGACAAAACTGAAATTTAATACGATTATAAATTTTTATTTGACTGTAAAAACGACGGTGGCGAGCATCGTAAGCTGCCATACCTTTGTAGACCTTAGTCGATCGAGGTCAACAAGCCTATGAGGCGGTTGCTTTCGATCGGAATCGTTGTTCCCGCCGCTGAAACAATGGCTGCCAATTAGACTCCCTTACGGCCTAATGTACCGCCTGGTTTTTACTTGTGCATGGAATAACAGTTAAGTGCTTTTTCACGTTGGCCGAGTCGCGACCGTCGCGTCGTTGACTCCCTGACTCTATTTAATTATTATGTTTTGTAGATTTTAAAAAAAAGAAATAATATGAAAACATCCACTTTCACATTTCAGTTTCCAATATCCAAACTATACTGTAAGTCAGAAATGTGAGAATTAAAAAAAAAAGATTAATAAGTTGCTTAAAGACACCTATCTGATTTCTATATATATATATGAAAATAGATGTTCGTAATAGAAAAAAATGTTATGCAATTAAAAAAAAAGGATTAATAAGTTGCTTAAAGACACCTATTTCATTTATATGTATATATATGAACATAGATGTTCCCAGTAGAGAAAAATGTTATGCATTTCATTTTACTACAACTCATGATTCTTAATCGGTTTTATATTGTAATTTAACGCGGAAGAAGTTGCGAGCGGTCGCTAGTCTTTTGTTTGAGTAAAGCCACTAGAAAATATTTTTATTCGACAGAGTTTCAAGTCAAGCTCGAGAGCCAGACAAATGTACAATAGAAATTATCCAACTGCTTTACTGCATTTAGTATACCTCACATTTATTAATGTTAGTTGCAGATAAGATATGTAAAAATATTTCCCACGTCAACAGACCTGTCAGTAAGTATTCGCTGCAGACGGTAAAATAAACAGTCTGAATCAACGTTAGCGATTGACAAGAAGCAATCGCGTCCCTTTGACAAACAGCGTGCATCAGACAAGTTACATGCTCGAGGTGACTGCGTTATCATCGCACCATATGGCCGCTCAATAAACAACTATACCGCGAAACCAGACGCGAGGATTTTACGCAGAAACGACATAAAAAATCTAGCACGCTCAAGCGTAATCGCAGTTTATTTCTACATTTATATCGAAACGCAATATAGCATACACGCAATATACTCATATGATTTTTTCATCTATACTAATATTATAAAGCTGAAGAATTTGTTTGCTTGTTTGTACGCGCTAATCTCAGGAATCACTAGTCAGATTTGAAAAATTGTTTCAGTTTTAGATAGCTCTATCGAAGAAGGCTATATATACGCTAAGACATATAGTATTATAGCGGAGCACCAATAAAGAATAGTTCAAAATGTTTTTTTTTTCGCTTTAGCCCAAAATAACTATTCCACGAGAACCAAGTCACAGGCAGAAAGAAGCTAGTATCTAAATAAAAAGGGTTTTTGCAGTTTCTTTGTATACAATATGGTAGTATACATTTGGTCCCAAGCATACGTAGTCCGGTGAAGCTGTTAAGACCTTGCTAGGTCAATTACGTAGTCAGTTCGAAAAAAGGTCCCAAGCATACTTCCAAAAGGGAAAACGTGCGTAAAGAAATAACCCTTCAGAAAGGAAATTTCTGAACGCAAATAAAGAGTAAAATCAAAAAGTTTCATTTTCTATTTCAATTTGCCCGCTAGTAGACAATTGTTAACCGCTGACCATAAATCAATAAGGAAACTAGAACAGATTAAAAATATTTATATAAATGTTTACATAATCATGTGAGGGAGAAGGGGTTTAAAGGCATTGCTTATTTTTACTGACGAGGTGGAGGAAGCAACCAGATATTACTAAAATTCTTTATACGTAATACTTCAACGGCCCCTTAAGCGACAGTCATTTTAGTATTCTTCGATGGTAAAATATTGAACACATTTCTAAAACGCATTCCACAACGCCTGATTTATTATCCCCAATTTATTTGTAATGTCCGAGCTATGCTTAGAACAGACGTACACGAGAAACAAAACCTCACGTCTGGCTCGTATCGACCCGACAAAATCCATACTGCACCCAGACGTTTCTACAGGCAAGCGTTATTCCTAGAACCGTTTAACTATACCTACGCATAGTAATATACGCAATGAGCACGCCCTCGTTGCATGTGAGCAGTTAATCACATCTAAAAACAGATTAAGCTCTCTCCCTCTCTTCCTTCAAGTTTTGTAGGAAATATGTGCCAAATGGGTTGTACTTGTATTCGATTTTGCTCTATCATTCACGGTATAAATCATCACTATTATTTACTCATGTTTTCTTTCTTTATTTTATTTTGGCAACCAATTTTCTAGTAGATTATTACTATCATATTTCTTGTGATCATTTCAATGAACTATATGGGTGGAAGGGGTGTCGAATAACATCATAAGACTTGAGACACCCAAGCCAACCTCACCTGCACGTGGTGCACCCTGCTGAATAACGGACGAGGCAATGGCGAACGCGGGGTGGTAGGGTTTTACAGCCTGACTGGGTCGCAACCACCATGTATATGGCGAAAAAGCCCGTCATAGTGATTCGCTTCTGCGGGTCGCGTTTCGGAATCAGTCTGTGCATATCCAGCTTTTCGCAGGCCGGCATGACAGCGGCGACCGGCGATGGATAATGTGTCACTCGGTGGTCGCCATTGTTTTTGGATTGTACTGTGTTTACCATCAGGCATAGTGCAGTCATTTTGCCGTGCTACTATAAAAAAAAGAACTAACAAGATGGTGGCCGTGTTTTTAGAACTTCCCAGGGAGTTTTCGTAGTAAGACAGAATCCATGAACCATGGGGCTATTTCCCATCCATTCCACTTGTGCATAATAACCATAAATATATGTAGTACCGAATAACTCAAGATTATGAATAAAATATATATGAGTGTCACTCGGTGGTCGCCATTGTTTTTGGATTGTACTGTGTTTACCATCAGGCATAGTGCAGTCATTTTGCCGTGCTACTATAAAAAAAAAGAACTAACAAGATAGTGGCCGTGTTTTTAGAACTTCCCAGGGAGTTTTCGTAGTAAGACAGAATCCATGAACCGTGGGGCTATTTCCCATCCATTCCACTTGTGCATAATAACCATAAATATATGTAGAGTCGAATAACACAAAATTATGAATAAAATATATATGACATTCCAAGATCCCGCCAAAAACTCAGCTCGCATTTCAAAACGAAAAAGGCTTATAATTTTACTTTGTACTTTTTTATTACTTGAAAAGAACAGGCAAAGAAAGACAAATTAAAATCCTTGTTAATTTTGAAAATGTTACTTATCAATATGAAACAAAATAACAGTAAAATAACACTCATAACAATATGTAGACTAATTACGTAGATGAGAAGTAAATAAAAATCAAATAAGTGGTATTTCACCCCTCTAGGGGTTGAATATTTTATTCATAATTGAGTATAACGTTTAAAACGAATATAACCAATTGAAATAAAAATAATTTCAATATTCTAACAAGATGGTGGCTCCCTTGTTAGAACTTTCCATGGAGTTTTTGTGGCATCTCAGAATTCATGGTCCGTGGTATTATTTTCTATTCACTTCACTTATGCACAATAAACAAACTATATTACATAAAACACCACCAATTTTACACAATATAGATTCAAGTAACACAAGATTATGAATAAAAAATAAAATCCACTACATGACAAAGATCCCGCCAAAAACTCCGTTCGCATTTTAAAACGAAGAAGGCTTATAATTTAAGTACTTTTTAATTACTTGAAAAGAACAGGCAAAGAAAGACAAATTAAAATTCTTGTTAAATTTGAAAATGTTACTTTACAATATGAAACAAAATAACAGTAGAATAACACTCATAACAATATGTAGACTAATTACGTAGATGAGAAGTAAATAAAAATCAAATAAGTGGTATTTCACCCCTCTAGGGGTTGAATATTTTATTCATAATTGAGTATAACGTTTAAAACGAATATAACCAATTGAAATAAAAATAATACATACATAAAATAATATATACAGACGAATATGCCAACCGCATTCTTTTTGAATGTCGGTTAAAAACAGGATAAAATAACATATATCTCACGTATAAAAATAAAAGTTGACTCAGAAAGTTTCTTGATGATTTCTTCGTTTAAAATAGCAAGCGGAAAATTTTTAGCGTCTGGTTCGTATTGGGAAGCCAAAGATCAAAAGTAAAGCTTCATTTGACCGGACCTTGGTCTCTGCGGTCTGTTTAAGATTCTCAATGGTCGGATAATCCGATATAAGATTAACTATGCAGAACGGAAAAACGGTGTCACCACGTATGGAAATTTTCACTAGTTTTCGTCGTTGTCTCTTGATTGCATAATACTTTCCATCACGCACCGTGCAGTCATTTTCTCGATAAAAAAACGCACCAACACTATTCAAATATGCATATTTTAGCAATCAAAAATGACTGCACTTCAGACGAGATAAGAACATCATTCGCAAGAACACTGGTTAATTAGTCTAAGTAATTAAGAATGTCTGTGAAGATTCCTAATTTATTTGCTGAATGGACGATAATCGTTACCTAGCATGCATGACTTTATTATAACGTAGTTTTCGCATTTTCTCGTTTCTTTTTCAGGTAGATTGTGGATCTATGAACATAAACGACTAGCTTTTACCCATGGTTTCACTTGCGTTAATATATATTGGAATATAATATAGATGGATGAAAGGTACCCTATTCTGTGCCCTTTGTATAATGTTTATATTTATATTGTGTACGTAAAATGAGTATTTAAGGCGTGAAAGCGTAACAAATAAACAAACTCACATTCGCAATTTATAATACTAGCATTAGCAATGGAAAGCTAAATAAAAGAAAGGGAGAGTATTCTTTCGATTAGAGAAAAACTATTTATGTGGTCATAATTACCATTTTTGTATGCTTTTATCTAGTTTCCTCCTTTCAACCTTCACCTATTTCTAACCTAACATTGATAGAAGATTGACTATTATGCTTCCAGCCTACTCCAGTCTTTCCTATTCTCTAATTGGTTAGTCTGACTAATTAATTGAATTTTTATTATTAAAAAATACATAACCATGTTAGATTCATGTCTTCTACAGGTAAATTACATTTTTGAGTATATAATCCCTTTGTCACAATACGAGCACCCTGTACCGTGAAGGTAGATGGAAATCAGCTTGACAAACCGCACTCTGGCACGTGCGCACGATTTATTTCGGTAAGGAGGTCGCTGGGGTCAACGGCCGGCGCGTCGCGACGTCTAATAATAAAGATGCGCAGGCGCAGGTGCACCGAGCACCGGTCGGGGAAGGAGATGCGCACTGACAGATCGACGTTAAGTATCGAAATAGATCTAAGAAGAATACCTCTTAATCGAATCTACAAATGTTAACTAATTAATAAAACTTAACAAACATCCTACTGTTCAAGCTTTAGACAATAGAAAAGTCTGTTCTCGATGGATTAGGACGAGCGAAGCCGCAAACAAAAATTAATCATTTTAAACAGATAGAAACGCAGACGAAACGGCCAGCGATCGTTAGTATCAACATATTTATCAAACGCCTACGTTACGAATACTAATATCCAAAGTATTTATTAATATTATTCAATATAAAAATTAAATAAACGAAACGTAAGACATTTATAAAGCTGACTGTACTCTTCGACTATGCAAACAAATAATAATCAACTTATTGCTTCCATACGTATCGTATAAATTGAACAATTAAACTGCGTTAATCGCTGTATTAGCAATGCAAATTCTTCTTGAAATAGTCTGGTTATATTTTTCAACAGCTTTATCGCTGTACAGCGTAAATAGCGACATCTGTTCAATCGATTCACTCGTGAGAAAATAGGGAATTAATATCGATTATATTGTTAATTAATACTACATGTTATCTTTTTGATATCATATTACTTTAAGAAATGCAAATTAAGCGAGCTAAAATATTATTCGTAATTAAGATGTACATACATTTATTTATTATAAACATAAATAACAATTCCAATTATCCATTAAGTTCACAATCGTAAGTAAATCGTAATCGTAATCACATTTCGATTTTATTAAAGTGCATAAAATAAAGAAGTTATTGTCAATACAGTCGTTAATTGTAGGGA
>MU159151.1:175491-192658 GCA_015888305.1 Antheraea pernyi | reverse complement strand
CGGTCACCGCTGTCATGCCGGCCTGCGAAAAGCTGGATATGCACAGGCTGATCCCGAAACGCGACCCGCAGAAGCGAATCACTATGACGGGCTTTTTCGCCATATACGTGGTGGATGCGACCCAGTCAGGCAGTAAAACCCTACCACCCCGCTTTAGCCATTGCCTCGTTCGTTATTCAGCACGGTACACCACGTGCAGGTGAGGTTGGAATGGGTGTCTCAAGTCTAAGATGCTATGCGACACCCCTTACACCCCAAAATAAACCAAACCGAACCATCTGGTTTTTTTTCCTATTGAGAGCTTCCGCTGTGTCTTAGCGTTAGCCCAAAGTAACTATTCCAAGCGGACGAAGTCGCGGGCAGAATCTGGTGTAGAAATAGAATTCCGCGATGTATACTAATTACTACACAGAACACACATAATATATGATGTATATTATCGCTTGCGGAGACATAACTATCTAGGTGTCGAGTTAAAATCAGCGCTAGAGGACTTGCTTCCTTCAGCACATATGTCGACTAGGAGTCCATTTGTTACGTGCACATAGAAAATCTTAAAATATCCTGGTCAAAATATCGTCGTATCCCCACGACATTAGTGAAACATAACCGAATCATTACCTGCGAGTTGCGATGAGGAATAGATAGCCATCGCTTCAACTCGCAATCTTAAAATCGCTTACCACCGCGATTTAATTATAAAAAAAAACATAAAACGCAAACTTCATTTAAGAGAACCGTTAATGAAACAATTAAGACTTTCTAAAGACGTAAACGAGGACCCAGCAATAACTTCGCCGACTTCAATATCAATAATTAACATAGACATATAGTGTTACTGTAGCTAAGAAACAGAGTAGTGACAGTTAATAGCCCTGTGAGCTTTAGACATGCTTTTGAACATAAAATCATATGAAATGACTTACGTAATAAACACTATAATACTGAATCTTTTTTCTCTTTCTTTTTCATTACTGGTAACCCAGTTTTCTTCAAATACTATTACTGCCGTTTTCACGTAATAAATTAGTGTCTTCTGCTTTATGTGATTCTTCTAATATGTACCAGCCTTTTAATAATTACTAATCTTGAAAATTAGGCGGATAAATGATGCAGTGTTATATACATATAAATAAGATCAGAGTTGTACAAAGAAATATTATGATAATTAAGAAACTTTACCAATGATATAAGTTTTATTCTTAAGAGACAGGACAGATGAAAGATCCTCTATCGCCTTATAATTGCACAAAATATGTGATAAGGAGTTATAATGGGAACAATTGAAAATACTTATGAGTGAAACTTATTAAATAATGAGAAAAGAAAAATGTATTAAAATGAAGACCTTTAAAAATTATTAATATTAATAAAAAAAGCAGCTCCCATGAATCATCCAAAAGCTATTTTCACGAGAACGAAGTCTCCAGCACCGGCTAGTATGAAATAAAAACGAATATAAAGGGATACGGAGATGACCGAGTAACGTACGTACAATAGGAAAACATGGAATCGGTGTGGAAGTATAAGGTTTAATGAATCTGATAGAAGCAAAAGAGATTTGCAGAATTAAAATATTGCTTCAATTTGTCCTTCTACGCTAGCAATTTTAAAATGGAACCAGACAACGTAGAACCATAAAGAATATACCTAATCAGTGACCCCGATGTATTATGTAATGAATCCTGACAAGACGCTATCGACATACTAAATAGAAATATAAGATGTCCGAAAGATATACATGACGCTCTCTTTACTAACATTTAGTGAACACAGAATTGGTATATATTCAAGAAAGATCAGTGTAGGTAACACAAAGTTTGTGACCATTTTACTTAAACTGTAGAAGAGAAGTCTTATTTTCACAAACGAATTTGAAATCCCCCACAGCGGTACGAATCAGAAAATCATAACAAAGTGCACTACGTCTGGCGTAGAGACGGGATTGTTTACAAAATTGATATGAAGAGAATTTAAATAAATAAATAACAGAAAACATTAGCAACCTTGACTAGTATGAAAAAGAGAGGGTGTCGTAAAGACACACGATAGAAGTGGAACTTTTACAGAGAAACATAATTATTCATCAATCACTTTGGAATAACATGGATTATGTTCAGTGATTGCCATGCCACCTAAACGCAGTACACGCAACGAGAAATAAAAACAAGAACAGTGTACGAGTATGTCTCACTGTCCTCTAATATACAAAGGCAACTGAGACGCTGCTCGCAGTCTACACGATACAGTGTTTACCCCCACCGTTTTTCTTCGCACAAAACGATTGCGGAAGAGAACTTCATACCTTAATATCATTAGATGGTATAAAACAAAGTCCCCTACCGCCTCTGTCTGTCTGTTCGCGATAAACTCGAAAACTACTGAACGGATTTTCACCAGTGGATAAAGTGATTAATGAGGAAGGTTTTAGTACATAATTTGTCAAGGATTTTTTTATAGTCAGGGCGGGACAACGTCTGCCAGGCCCGCTAGTTTAATATATTATATTAATTCAGATATTCTGATCTTTATCATGTATAATCACTTTAAATTGCAAGTTAATTAGAATTTTACCGAAGTAAATCTTCCGTTAAAATAGCATTTATATTGCATTTCTTCCAATAATATATGTATCTTAAATTATGCAATTCAGGCCATTTTAAAGGCATCGAATTTGGTTCCAGTTGTTCTTCGAAAGTCGGTAAATCAAAATGAAGCCCATCTCTAGTTTCTTGCAATCAAGGCGTAACTTCATATAATGTCACAGTGAATCAAGGTCCGTAGTAAGGATGAAGGATACCAAATAAGGTATCGACCCGTTCAGCTTGATTATAAGGCTGTATTTATTTACCTTAAACGCGCATTCTGATTTTACTATACAAGTAACAGTATTATTTTTAAACGTTGAACAATATGTGAAAGTAACACTAAAGTAAAGGGCATTTCATTTTTTTTTATGTCATAGGTGGCAAACGAACAGGTGGGTCACCTGATGTTAAGTGATCACCACCGTCCATAGACACTAACAACACCAGAGGAGTCGCAAGTGCTTTGCCACCCTTTGGGGAGAAGGGTTAGGGGAGAGAGAGGGAGAGGAGAGGGGAGGGGAGGGGAGGTGGGTCTCCGGCGCTCTCACTGACCGAACGAAACGCAACAATGCAAGCACTGTTACTTCACGTCGGTTTTCTATGAGAGGGTGGTACAACCACGGGCGAGCCGACCCATTCGTGCTGAAACCAATAATAGCTTCAGCGTGGCTCTACCACCATAATTGAATATGTTAATTTTTCATTTTCACTTTATTAATTGATTAAAAATTCACAGCCTATGTAGAAATTATGAATTATTGGACTTTTTTATACATTAGTCATATAGTCAATGCTTTAAAAAAGTATTTAATACTTTAAGTAAGTAAGTTAATTTCTTTGTGTATTTTAAGCCAATATTTTTAAAACTGAATTATACACCAAATCCATTTCTAAAGTTGAAGTCACCTTCATGCCGCTTGAACGAAGCAAAATTGTATTCAATGTATAATAATAATCATACCAAATTCACTTTGTAACGCCATTTCCTACTAAAGGCTTGTCAATGATCAATTGTTAACAGACCTAAAGATGTATACATTTTAACGACCCATTTTGGTGTTTTTAGCGGGATTTTGAAATGTCATATAGTGGATTTTATATTTTATTCATAATCTATGTAATATTGGCGATGTTTTACGTAATATAGTTTGATTATTGTGCACAAGTGAATTGAATGGGAAATAATACCAAGGAGCATAGATTCTGACTCGCCAAACAAGCTCCCTGGAAAATTCTAACATCCCGGCCATCATCTTGTTAGTTTGAAATGATCGCAAGATGCTTTTCATATCATCACCCACTCGACAATGGCAGTAATAATCTAAAGAAAATTGGTTCCAAAAAATAAAAGCAGACTCATTTATTTTTGATTTATCATTCATTTGTTTTTTATAAATCTACTAGCGGAAGTCAGGAGGATCTTCTCTGAATTCTATTCTGCTATGTATTATTCATGTTACAACAGCAATAGTTCAATTGATCGTAAATTAATTGCGTCATTGATACAGTGACCCGGCTCGTTGGAGTCGAGGGAATCTCCTTTGAACCGCCAGAACGTAAGTTACCAGGGTATAAAATATAAGAAAACGAACGGCAACATCAAACGAAAGTGAAGGTAAGGCGCACCTGCAATTTATCCGTGACCGGTCGGCGGCTAGGTTGAGCCGGGTCACTGTGACGATTTATACCGTTAGACACCTTCACAAGGTTTTTTTAAAAGTCGCAAACCGCAAAACGTGATATCGTACCCCAAAAGCGTTAATGTTCGTTTTCATTTTCATTTTAGTCGTTTATTTCAACTGAATGACCTAATTCCGGATTAATATTTCGATATTCTTATAACATTGATAGATGACCATACATTTAACGTTGTATAGAGAAGATTTACTAGCCTTCAGAGGAATAGTATATTTTCTGAGAATGTAGCTCAGGCACTATTAAGTAGTAATTTAAAAAAAATTGAAAAATGCTTCTTAATACTCGTATGTATGTGCGTATTGCAATCCATATCTTTCAGATAGAAATACAAGCTCGAACCTACCTTTGTAAAATATAGGATTTTTTTGTAACAAATATACTCGAAACTTATTATTGTGATGATATGTCAGTTATGATTAGGCATAGAAATCACAGTAATCTATACTAATATTATAAAGAGGTAAAGTTTGTGAGTTTGCGATGTTGTAAGGGGTAATCTCAGGAACTACTGAACCGATTTTGAAAATTCTTTTACCAATATAAAGCCACGTTATTTGTGATAGTTATTTGTCATAGGCTATATCATCACACTAAGGCCAATAGGAACGGAGCAACAATGAAAAATGTTTTAAAATCGGGATTTTTTTTCATTTTGAGAGCTTCCGCTGCGTCTTAGCCTAAAATAACTATACCACGCGTGCGAAGTCGCGGGCAGAAGCTATTAACTAATTATCTATACTAATGTTATAAAGAGATAAAGTTTGTGAGGTTGTAGGGGGTAATATCTGGGGAGTCGGGAGAAAAAATGGTCGAACGAAAACGTTTCTTACGAACGCTGCCTTAACTACGAGAGATATATGATTGAGTTCTAGAGAAAAGTTGTAGCTTGATAATGACTACGTCCAACGAAGTGGGCACGGGCCAGCTAGTGTTAATATAGTTTTATAGCAGTGAAATTTTTTTTTTCAACACTGCTATTTCACAGGTGTGTAATAAAAACATAAACCAGATAAAAAGCGTTTCCACAAACGACCTTTAACTTTTACAAGATATATAATAAATTATCTGTGCCCGCGACTCCGCTCGCGTGGAAACTAATGTAAAAAAAATCAGTGACTAATAAAATCATCTGAATGTATTAATTATGTCCATTTACTTATCTAGTTTTCTCTCGTAAATAATTAATGTCGTAATTAAAAGTACCATTATTTTTGATAAGAGTGAACCGATTTTAATGAAACCAAGACTAAATGTTAGATTTTATCGTGAACGCAGTACTTTAACAGTGATGTGTCTTCAAACAAACATACAGACAGACATTTCTAAATATGATTGAAATGTATTTTATTATCTATTTCAAGACACCTGCAACAATTTTTACGCAACAATTTTTTAATGGTGGTAGAACCACGCTGAAGCTATTACTGGTGTCAGCATGAATGGGTTGGCTCGCCCGGGGTAGTACCACACTCTCATAGAAAACCGACGTGAAGTAACAGTGCTTGCATTGTTGCGTTTCGTTCGGTCAGTGAGAGCGCCGGACGCCCACCTCCCCTCCCCTCTCCTCTCTCCCCTAACACAGGGTGGCAACACTCTTGCGACTCCTCTGGTGTTGCTGGTGTCCATGGACGGTGGTGATCACTTAACATCAGGTGACTCACATGTTCGTTTGCCAACTGTGACATAAAAAAAACTAACATCTAAAAAGTACAGACACCTTAGATTTACATACTTATTACATACATATAGATAATTAAATATGTAAAGAACTCCGGCCCAAGTACCTACTCATGCAATAACAACGTAGTAATTCTGTGAATTACAGGCATTATGAATTGGTTTATATTAGCAAAAATTCGCAACCATTCTAAAACATCGTATGATAAACTATTTTCATTTCATATAAAAAATAAAAGTCATGTGTGAAATGTTTCAAGCCTAGTCATAATGCTCGGAATCTGCGTTGAAAAATTTCTACTTAAGAACCTATGAGCTTCCGTTTTAGATTTGTTACCATAAAATAACGGTAGGTCTACATTTGAACTCAGCTGCTCACTTACCAGACTTAAGTACCAGTACTTTTTTTAATATATAATACTGTCACCAAGATTGATGACCAAGATGTAGTAAAGGCCTAGTATTTAGTTTGTAACAAAGTGAAAACGAGGTGCTAATTTTACATAAACGACCAAGTGCATCGCACCCACAATATTCTTCTGCCTACGTCCAAACAATACCGCGTCATGTTCGCCAAATAAACAACCTTACCGAATGAACCTGATCGAAATATTAAAGTAAACTCTGAGTCACCACCGCCTCTCCGGACACCACAATGAGATGAGAAAAACGCTCGCAAACGTGGTACGAAAAAAACACGGCTCACTGAAACCGTTGCAGACTCGATTAAGTAATAATGCATGAATTATTTACGATGTGGTAATGTCGCGGCAGGCCTTTTTAGGCGATCGCAGCGGGTCGGGTTATAATTCAGTGTTGCCCGACTTTATCGGTTTATATTGAAATTAACGATTTTTGTAGTTAAATATTATTGAGTATGGTAGTCAAAAATAGACTAAAATCACATTCTCGAATTATGAATAATATATTTGTTTCTATGTATTTACATACATTTATATAAAATAATTTCTTTTACATCTATCGGTTTTATACGTTAAATAAAACTTCTTGCAAGTATACGCACTGATCTACGTGAAACATTCAAACACATGCAAGACTCTTTATTATTTTATATTTTAGGTGCAGTTTAATGTGAAAGCATTTAAGTATAATATACTGACATAAGCGAACAGTTATTTCAAAAGATGTTATAATTCCGCGAATCGGAGGGAAGTGAAAACAGAATTATACTATAAATGAGTATTTAAATGTTTATAATATATGGATGCTAAAAGGATACAAATGACACTAGGGCGTTGTGTCTCATACTTAATATACAGACATTGAAACTTTACAATATTGCCTACACATATATGAAAAACGACAACTCATGCAAAATACTTAAAAATAAATAAAATTATATAACTCACGTGATAAACATAATTTTTTAAATTCTATTTCACTAAGAAATTAATAGGTGTTAAGGTAACTGATTACTTGTCTATCTACATATCTTAATAATTATAGTAATAAGTAATAATGCATGAATTATTTACGATGTGGTAATGTCGCGGCAGGCCTTTTTAGGCGATCGCAGCGGGTCGGGTTATAATTCAGTGTTGCCCGACTTTATCGGTTTATATTGAAATTAACTATTTTTGGAGTTAAATATTATTGAGTATGGTAGTAAAAAAATAGACTAAAATCACATTCTCGATTTATGAATAATATATTTGTTTCTATGTATTTACATACATTTATATAAGATAATTTCTTTTACATCTATCGGTTTTATACGTTAAATAAAATACACTTCTTGCAAGTATCCGCACTGATCTACATGAAACATTCAAACACATGCAAGATACTTATTTATTTTAAATTTTTGGTGCAGTTTAATGCGAAACCATTGAAGTATAATAACTGCTATATAAGAGCTACTATAAAAGAACTGATATAAGCGAACAGTTATTTCAAAAGATGTTATAATTCCGCGAATCGGAGGGAAGTGAAAACAGAATTATACTATAAATGAGTATTTAAATTAGAAGAAACGATGAAAAACGACAACTCATGCAAAATAAAAATAAAAAAAATTATATAACTCACGTGATAAACATATTTTTTTTAATCCTATATCACTAAGAAATTAATAGGTGTTAAGGTAACTGATTACTTGTCTATCTACATATCTTAATAATTATAGTAATTTCACACTGATGTAGTTGGCAACACCGACCTGAGAAATTCTACGAAAGTGTATTTTACGTTCTCAGCTGTTACAATACGTTCACGAAGAGATTTATTGGCGCAACGTGTCTCCATTCAGTGTTTTTTTTTTCGTACGCATAGCAAATGTTTAACATTTCGTAAACTATATTCACATAATTATGCAGTACATCGTGTGATATTGCCATCCGCATGTCGGTGATTGTATTAATGGCCGAGGTGTGCTTTTTATTATAGCGCGACAAAGTGACAACACTGTGCATGATTGTAAGGACAGTGATCTATCCATAGAGTCGGCCCATGTGATATCAGCCCCTCGGCACAAAGATGTGACAAACAAAAAGCAGTCTCTTGAGGTCTTGAGTTTGAGTTACTACTATTTATGATTGTTGTATGTATTTGTAGGTATATATCTATTCTATACTAATATTATAAAGTTGAAGAGCTGGTTTGGTTGAAGCCGCTAATCTGAGGAACTACTAGTTCGATTTGACAAATCCTTTGAGTGTTAAAAAGCTCAATTATCGAGGAAGGCTATAGACTATATATCATCACGCTAAGACCAATAGCAGCGGAGCACAAATGATGATTGAAAATCGTTTTTTCATTCTTCCAAAGTAACTATTCCACGTAGACGAAATCGCGGAGAGATCTGGTATCTAATAACTGTTTTATTACCGTGTTCCCGGTGGCACCAGTCCAATCAGGTACAAACATAATTTCATCTCGCTCCATTAATAGGAATTTGGCGTTTCATGGAATTACTCAATTTTAACAAATAGAAATAAAAAAATGCCTCTTTTTAGACGAGATTACCCAAACCTCGTATTACATATAAGTCACAATTTCCATTCGGTCGGATTGTAAGTTACCCAACGTTCCTTTAAAGGCACTGAGATGTAGGGTTACCAAAAAAATTGTTTTTGTTTTTGTATTAAGAATGGATACACCTACGTTATAAACCTGCCCACATTAACTACAGGGAAAGTATTAAGCAGGTGTATAGTCGTCGTTAACATGTGAATGCCGTACCTTTACTCTGCTGCTACATATATGGAAGCAGTCTATAAAAACATATTTAATAAACATTACAAAGTTACTTGAACAATTAATGAAACTGCATCTGCCGCCTCATTATTATATAAAGTTGAATTATAAATGTACTAATACGAATTCAATTATTGTGTTCAAGCGGGCCTGGCGGACGTTGTCTCGCTATGATAATAATAAAACACTTAACAAATTATATTCCTAAACGTTCCTCATGAATCACTTTATCTAGTGATGAAAACTACATCAAACAGACGTGGCAAATGATATATAGTACTTCTTCTTCTTCTTACCCTTATCTCACATAAGTAGGGTCGGTATAACATGTTTGTCATGTTGTGGTATATGATTTGCCTTAATTTTTACGATCGGCCGCCTGCCTGACATCAACCCTCCTTGGGATTATTTTGTTGTACCACTGTATTTATGGTTATTATTATATAGTTACGAAGTCTGATGGGATCCTTTAGCCTTACAATTTTTCTGTAGGCTTTAGCTTTGGTAGGCTATTTATAGTGTCTCTTTGAGCGGCACCACCGTTCGGGTTAAAGTTCTTCAAGATTATGGTTTGCTTGCTATATTGCCATTATTATGTACAGAAAACTAGCCAAGTTTGGACTATTTCCGAGGACTGCATTTTCAGTTTTTTTTTCAGTATTCGTGGTTTAAGTTTTTCTCAGTGATACAATATAATATTAAATACAATAAACCATTATAATAATATAAAATATGAAAACTATAATAGAAAAATACATGCAAATAAAATTACATGTCATTTCAATATATAGTACAGTATAGATATATAGTACAGTATAGATATATAGTACAGTATAGATATATAGTACAAAATTTAATTTAAAAAAACAGCGCTACCTAGCGGCACGTTATAGTAAAACAGATAGCAGAGAAATCTTCTCCGTGCAAATGCACTCGAATGTAATAATTTATATGAATACAGTTCAAATTGGAGTTAAAGCGTCAAGTTAAATAAGCGCCAACCCTAAGATGACCCAATAGTTGGTTAATGTCCATCACCTCTTGGTCACATGTTGGACAATCCGTTCTCTTCGCATAAGGATACTAATGCGATATCTATAAAAATGATTTTAGGAAATCGTATTACTTACCTCATTACGAAACCGGTTCCTTAAATGATAGCCGTAGAATCGAATTTTGTTGTTATGAGCACGGAAACGATCGATCATTACCAATGTACCTACTTCCTAACAAAGTACCGTCTAAACATATCGACGAAACCCATGGAAAGTATTTAAATTCATATCTATACATATAATAAGAATGTAACGTGTCTGTAATTTTTAGATTTTTGTAAAAAAAAATTGTTGGAGATGTCTTGGAATAAGCAATAAAATACATTTCAATCATTTTTTTATATAATTTGTCTTTTTGGGAGAAGGGAAACTGGGAGGGGGAGAGGAGAGGAGATGGATGAGAAGAGGGGAAGGGGAGGTAGGCCTCCGGCACTCTCACTGACCGAACGAAAGGCAACAATGCAAGCACTGTTACTTCACGTCGGTGTTCTGTGGGTCGGGTGGTACTACCCCGGTCGAGCCGTGGAACCAGTAATAGCTTCAGCATGGCTCTACCACCTACATCTACCTCTACCTACCTCTGTCTGTCTGTTTGTTTGAACACGCATCACTGTTAAAGTACTGCGTTCACCATAAAACCTCACCAAGAAAATCATTAAGCTGCAGTTGCTTTTACGAAGTAACATTATTATTTTCGTTATTATATAGTATTCCGATTTTAAAGACATCTCTTAAATAGATTATTAGGCAAAGAGACAGTAAGAATATCCGTAATTCTTGAGTAAAACAGTGTCATTTCCTTTACCTTTCGTGCCATTTATGTGCGAGTCGGTTATCACACGTGGACAGGATAGAATCGAAACACAGAAATCGACTTAATGCTAAATCAAAATAAAGTTTAAAATTGAACAAAATCGCTCGTAATATCGACTTAATTCGTGACAAGAAACGAGCTCATTCGTCACACCAATCAATTAACAATACATTGCTCTTTCTGGTTGTATTAATTAGATTTATTTTTTGAACGCATACGTCTGGATTACTTTATAAGGTATATGAAGCTATAAGATCGAGGAGAAACTTAAGCCTGGTATAAGAAATTATGGATGTGAATCTTTGAAATTCTAATCCGCAATCTTTCTGAGTGACGAAAAGTGATGGGGGTAAACACTGTGTTGGGTAGAGTGTTGTAAACACCGGTTTTCATACAATCAATGAAGTTAAGCAACATGTGGCGCGGTCTGTAGGTGGATGGGTGACCGTCTGGGAACACCGTGTGACGTTGACTTTGTGTTGTTGTTTGTTTTTCTTTGCCTGTAATACTAAAGTTACACTTCTGTCTTATGTCTTTACGATGCACTTTTTCGTCTATAGTTCTTCCATTCGCCGCGCCGCGAAAGTCGATAAACAAGGAAATTTACTAACCACAGTTTAAGCTGTCATTTGGGTTTTACGAAAGCGTGCCGTATTGAATCGGATACTGCTCTCTTTAATAATAACGATATCAACATTGTAGCGGCTACCAATTTCAGAACAAGATAATATAATACACTTTATGTACTACTTAACAAGCTATTTCAAGAATACAGTAATAAAACTGTTTCTTATAAATCCATGAAATTAAATGGAAGCAGTATGCAGTCATTATTTTTGTAAATACCTATTTCACGTTTTTTAGAAATCTTAAATGTAAAAAAATGGAAAGTGAACTGTCTTCTTATAAACCGTTAAACTACAATTAAAAAAAAATACTTACTGAATTACGTGGATCGCTCTTAGTTATGGTTGGATTTGATAGATGGCGTTGTTGTTGAGACCTAGTATTTTTATATTTATTGACCGAATTTACTTTTTAACTAGCGGGCCTATGGTGTCCCGCCCTGACAATAAAAAAACCTTGAGAGATTATATACCTAAACTTTACTCATGAATCACTTTATATACTGGTGTATTCCGCATGAAAATCCATTCAGTAGTTTTTGATCTTATCACGAACAGACAGACAGACAGACGTGCCAGAGGACTTTGTTTTATAATATGTAGTATTCGCTATACTACATATACTTATACTTACCATATACATACTACTTTTTCTCATTTTTTTCATAGAGAAATATCCCATATTTCATCTGTTCTTATATTTCGGGATTAACATTCACATTTCTGGTAGCTGGGAATAGAGTTTAATCTTTTAAGGAAAGATTAAAATGAACTTTAGAGATGAATGTATTGTCATGTCCTTATCACAACGTATCTGAGCCTCTATTTAGGAAAATAATTATTACACGAAGGCAGAACACGACGCACCAATAAAAAAAGGTATGAATAAGGCAACAGGCAGACAGACAGAGAGATGTGGTAGAGGACTTTGTTTTATAATCATTTATGATAATGGTTTTGTATTGATATAGTGATATACTTTTTCTAATTTTTTTCATAGTTTTAACGAAAGATTAAAATGAACTTGAGAGATGAATGCATTGCCATTTCCTTATCACAACGTATTTGAGCCTTTATTTAGGAAAATAATTATTTCACGAAGGCAGAACACGGCGTACCAAAAAAAAAAGGTATGAATAAGGCAATAAATAGGTCAAGTCAAAAAATTATCACTAATAACAAAAGTCGTTTTTTTTTCAAGTATTACAAGTTGTCAGAGTAATATTTACCGATCCTATAATGGTACGTCCGTTAGACGAAAATGAATTAGAATATCGCACTAAAACTAACAGTCCGAAAACGGTTCCGAAGCGCCTGATAACCGTTATTTTTAGGGTTGTCACCTACTATTTAAACACTTAGAGTGTATTGATTATTAAAGTTTGGAATAGTTTAGTATAGTGCAAGACACCCGTGGAAACAGGTCTGCTAACTACTAGTTATTAGCGTAATCTATTCTAAATACGTGAGGAGATTTTGGATTTTTTATTGATTTAATTTGAATATAATTTAGAAAAGTCAAACTATGGAATTATAAGTATTTTTATGTATTATATTATTTGTATAGGGCATTAATTGCTAGAAGAAGCGAACGATTTTTTTCCTGAAAGTAAAGATAATAGTTATATTGTACAACCATTGTAAAAGAAGCGTCGTGATATATGGATTTAAGTGCTGCGCTACGGAAGAGAAGGATAATAAAAGCTTAAATGTAACAGATACCCGTGTACGAAGTATATGATGTGACTTAAATATATACATGATTATAAATGGGGATAATAGAGAAAAGTATGAAAATAGTACTCATGACACATGAAGTTGAGGAAACAGGTCAGTGTGGTATGAACATGTCATGATGAGGCATAAAAGTCATATAACTAGAGTGTTAAATATGAAGGTGCATAACTATATCAATGGAGTCCGAAGAAGGCATGTGTATAAAGAGGTTTAATACTGAGTTGACAACTGATAGAAGACGGAAGAGAAGGATAATAAAAGCTTACATGTAACAGATACCCGTGTACGAAGATAGATATATGACGTGACTTAAATATATACATGATTACAAATGGGGATAATAGAGAAAAGTATGAAAATAGTACTCATGACCCATGAAGTTGAGGAGTAACAGGTCAGTGTGGTATGGACATGTCATGATGAGGCATAATAGTCATACAATTAGAGTGTTAAGTATGAAGGTGCATAATTATATCAATGGAAAGTGAGTGGAATGAGAAACCATGTTGTGCCGACCCTAATGAGGTAGAATAAGGTTAGATTATACAGATTTTATACAGATTTTATAAATAAAGTTCGAGTGGCAACCCTAGCTAATAGGTATATTGGACGGTAGCGTATTCCCGCCCGCGCGGTGCTCGGATTACGTCTGCGCGGGCGAATAGTTAAGTATTCAATGTCAGATAGCGAGAATCGCGAAATGATTCTGCATTGTATCTACCTATGTTAGCTAATACGGTGTTGCCACACGTTTCGATCTTAGGATTAATTATTATAAGGCCATTGGCATTCCACGGTTATTTCTATATAAATTATATTTCGATTCTTCTAGTAGAGTATCAGATCACAAAAATATAGTTATTTTTGTAATAATTTGCAATCAACCATTAAATTTCAAAACTTTACGAGAAGAGGTAAAATATAACCCAGCACCATTTAGTGGCGAATTATTGTAAAATGTTCAGCATATAAATTTTCACTATGAAAAGCAGTTAGTTTTGCCAATTTTGATGAGGGTCAAACAAATGGTGTTGCACTTTATCAACGGTTATTTCTATATAAATTATATTTCGATACTTCTAGTAGAGTATCAGAACACATAAATATAGTTTTTTAATTTTTGTAATAATTGGCAATCAATTTCAATACTTTACGCGAAGAGGTAAAATATAACCCAGCGCCATTTAGTGGCGAATTATTGTAAAATGGACAGCATATAAATCTTCACTATGAAAAGCAGCTAGTTTTGCCAATTTTGATGAGGGTCAATCAAATGGTGTTGCACTTTATCGATTTGAAATATATCCACATTCATTCTGCTCATGTGATGTCATGTCACTATGTGGCCTAAGATACACAGATAGATACGTATATAGGATATATATGTATAGACAATATATATACACACAAATAATACACGAAGTTTAGTACGATTGGTCCTTTCATACAGCTGCCGGAACACATCTTACGTGTTTGGTGTTTTGTTTTTCAACATCGAAAGCGCATTTTAGCATTCAAAAACTACGTCGATTAACTCAATATCACCATTTAACTGTAATGTAATATCAGATTAAATCATTTAAGGAGATAATTCAAAACCGATTTGTGGACATACAAAATGTACGAATTTTAAATCAGCCAGTATTACATAAACTTTAACATAGAAAAAAATATATAAAATTATCTGAGAGATAATACGAAAATTATGTACACATTTTTGAGAGATTATATTACCTCGAACAGGACACGTCTTTAAATTGGATGGCTTACCTGAAAAACGAAAAGAAAAAACATTAATTTCATAAAACTAGGTCTTAAATACACGTTACAAAATAAACTATATGGACTGTTTAAAGTTTATCTTGCTCGATATGATTTTGCTATGAAATGTATCTTGATATGGGAATGCCCTCTCTATGCATCCGCCAAAAATCAATTTAACTATCTATGTTTGTAACAATATGTACAAAACGATAACCCAGATCGAGTTTCTTGCCGGTTTTTCTCGATGACCGATTTGTTTTCCGAACCGGTGGTAAGTATAACGCTCATATAAGTGCCTTTTCAGCCTTTTTTTATTTTGAAAAACTTATCTTTATGAGTTATACTTGAAAAACAATTTTTCTTTTTTTTTCTTTCAACAATTCTTTTGATCAATCAATACTACCCAAATATTTTGTAGTGTCTTAGACATTGTCAAAGTATATTTAACGCGATCATTACATATTATAGTAAAATATTAGCTATCTAAATAATTACTGTCCTTTAGAACATTTGAAGTAACTGGAAATTAAGTTCTTGCACAAAATATTAAATTAATTTCACAACTTTGACCCTTCGAGATTTCGCACGTTCAATAGGGCTGGCTCACTTTATTTTATTTCATAATTTATATTTCAACAATTGATGTAATTGTAACTTCTATGAACCATGTCGTTTGTTGGTGCATTTGGTTAGCGTTAGATTGCGTGTAGGCGTCGTGGCCGCGCCCCGTACCGCTCTATGCAAACAATCAATGAACGACAAATTAAATATTTATAAATCGTGACGACATTACGACCACCATTGTTGGCAGTAATGAGTATTAGCCAACAGCTTAATGCAGAATTATATATATTTAACGGGTGTGAAGATTTCGTGAAGGTGCGGCGATTGCTCAAACTCTTTCTTAATTGTACATACAATTGACGCAGCACGACCTATCTGCAAAAACACACAATTATGAATTTCGAAGTAACGGAATTTTGTTTTAGGAATATTATGCAGTGTCATTACAATTCATTTTCGGAAAAACAACATTTTTTTTTTTAACGTTAATCTTCCACTGCCAAGTGTAGGAAACATTTTTCATTACGCGTTAAACGTAAGGTATGTATTTGTGTATAAGTATATGGGGTCTAGTAGCATACAAAAATGCAGCCGTTGCTTTGTCATAGGAGTAAGATGTTCCTCAGACACAAGCTCACTTTGTATAAGACGTGTATCCGTCCCATGATGACATATTGCAGTCCCGTTTTTGCGCATATGTCGAAAGATAATTTTCATAAGTTACAGGTTCTTCAAAACCGCGTTTTACGTAAAGTGACCGGTGCCCCGTGGTACATCCGGAGAGTTGATCTACATAGGGACCTAGAGATGCCTTCTATTTGGGCGTACGTAAAATCACTCACGATTAGTTATTTTGAAAAAGCCGCGAATCATCCCAGTCCATTAGTGGTATCCGCCGCAAAATATGAACCCGTACCAAACGCTGCGCGTTGTAAAAGACGCCCGCGACATATTTTTACCGACCCTCCCGATGAAATAACGGCAGTGAACGATCAGTACCAGCCTGTACAGCCTAAACAGAGCGTGCTCACACCCACGCCCGCGTTACCACAGATCACGCCGCCGTGGTCTGGGGGTAAATTTCGCTCCCGCACACCAGACTAGGCCCCCCCTCGGCAGCAGCTTAAGCCTAGGTCCGTTCCCTCGGCGTGGAGCCCTTGAGTACGCTGCTCGCGCGATACAGTGACACAAAATCTTACATCACTGCGACAACATTACACATATCACCTCCACACACGTGCACGCATACACGCTTACACATGCAAGTGGAAGAGTTTTATCTTTTTTCCCTTATCAAACTGAAATAGTTTAGAATATTATCCGATACGAAATATATATAGGAGTTGTTGAGGTATGTATGCTTGGTACACATATATGTTTCAACAACTCGTATATGTATGAATAGTTAGCTTAGCTTAGCTCAGATAG
>MU159151.1:98229-175408 GCA_015888305.1 Antheraea pernyi | reverse complement strand
ACATAAAACGCTTACAATGCAAACAAAGGCGTCTGAAGCGCTAATTTTCTATTATAAAATTTAATTAAATATACTTTTATTATATTTTAGTCCTTACTAGTATTATAAATGCAAAAGTAGCTCTGTCTGTCTGTGATGCTTTAACGCCAAAACTACTGAACTATTAAAAATACTTGAAATAGTTTTCTATTTGAACTTTGGATTCTATTCAAGTGGAATTAGCTTGTTTGGGAAAAAGGGATGTACTTAGTGCTAAATACGGTTACAAAAAACTTGGACTGTTTTGTTCTGTAGCGTGTATAAATTTTCAAGGCCGACAATAGTTTCAGATTAAACAAAATCACAACAGATCAGTGGAATAGGCCTACCGGGGAAACCACATTAAGAAAAACGCGCTAAGTACACTACCTCAAAGGTAGCGTGGAAACGTGTGCATATTATTTTTAATTATTAAATATTTTGATTATTAAATAAACACATATTAATTCTATATACCTTATGTACTTATATACTTAAATAATTTAATAAGCTCTTTGCAGTGAAACACTGCTATCCAAAGATACCATTCCACGCGGACGAAGTAGCGGGTACAGCTAGTTAAAATATATTTAAACATCACACTCTATTACATTTGTAAAAGTAGTAAAGATAAAGTAAATTCGAAGAGTCGAGTTTATAATAATCTTATTTTTTTTAAGGGTTACAAAATTTTGTATTATAATATTTAATTAAATATATTTTTATTGTATTTTAGTGATTAAGATGCTATTGTTACAATAAATAAATTGAATACATTTTTATCGAACTTTTTTTAATCATAATAACCATATCGATACATTTTGATGAATTTGATGGTCTTGAAAAACAACGTGAAATATTAGGAACGGCTAATATTGGACTAAGCTCATTTTGAAATGTAAAGACTCATATATAAAATTTAATATATATAACCCAAAGAAGTTTCGCTTAGTCCACGTGTACACACTGATACACGCAATGTTTTTTTTTTTCAAAATATATTATATTTGCTATTAGACAAATAGATAAAGGCCTTTCATCTATAGAAGACATAAGTTAAAACCCGTATATTAGCCTTCAGGTTCGTACTACGTTTATCTTATTACCGCCATATTTGTTCACATCCGTCATTAAATATGAGGCAAGATTGTGAACAAACGCTATTAGATCGTTGATTTTTTACTATGTTCAAACATTATGTGTGTAATTCTAGGAAAATTCTACGAATTTTAATGTATTTTACAATTAATTGCATAAAAATTTAATATAAGCCAAAATTTATTATAATAACCTTCTATTTGTATATATGCATATTGAAATCCATTCGTGGCGTAAAAACAATGATAGTTTGAGACACAAACGAAAATATTTTTAATCAGCGTGTAGGGTGGCGTTGAATGTCTTTTTGTTTTATGAAATTTTTTACTATATTTTAAAAGAAAATATGGTGGTAGAGCCACGCTGAAACTATTACTGGTTTTAGCATGAATGGGTCGGCTCGTCCGGGGTAGTACCACCCTCTCATAGAAAACCGACGTGAAGTAACAGGCCCACCTCCCCTCCCCTCTCCCACTCCCTCCCCTAACCCTTCCCCCAAAGGGTGGCAACGCACTTGCGACTCCTCTGGTGTTGTTAGAGTCCATGGACGGTGGTGATCACTTAACATCAGGTGAACCACCTGTTCGGTTGCCACCTATGACATAAAAATAAAAAATAAATCTACAAGTATTAAAAATTAACTCAAGTGTAATGAACTGGATTTGACGCAAAAAAAAAACTGTTGAACTGTTTTGAAAAGTAACAGAAAATTCAAAACATCGAGGGTTACAATAAATTGATACACATAAATAAAATTGAAATGTTTGTTGTTTGTCCGGAAAATATTGAAAACGGCTGGACCGATTTGGGTGTTTTTTATTGTAATTTTAATAACAGATAGAAAACTTTTCAAAGTATACATAGGCTTGTTATTACACTTTTCAATAGGCGATAATCAGTACTGGCAATAATTAACTATGGTAACTTAAAATTGGTTACACCATTATTCGAGTTAAATAGCAATAATAAAACTACAATACTAACTCTTATTATAAATGAGAATGTGAGTTTGTTTCTTACACCTTCACGCAATATCTACTCATCCGATTACCATGAAAATTCGAATATATGTTATCTAGGGAACATAAAATGCCATTTCAGTGATATAGATTAATTAAACATTAACGCAAGTGCAGTTGCTGGCAAAAAAACGTAAGTAAAACAGTCAAATATCCATCTTGATAAATCGAGTAGTTAACAAACAACAAAACCATACGAAAACAAAGTCGCAACCACCAGCTAGTCACATAATAATCAGGCGGCATCGAAATAAATTACGTCATCGTATAAATTCGTCAAACGGAATATACATAAACTAGAAGTGAACAAGATCGTAAACTTGTCGTATTCATTAGAAAAACACGAGCTAATGTTATAATTACTTAGGGAGAAACAGAATCGAAGTACGCCCTCCGGAAGTCGTTAATAGCCGATCTAGTATTATATCCGCGATACGTAATTATCGGAACACCTGTGTTGGTTTACGAATGTTAATTTGTCGTGTAATCAGACGGTGTTTTAAAATATATTAATATAATTCTATGTTGATTCTGAAACATGTTTATGTGTGGGAACCTTGATATAATATCTCGTGCATTTAATAAAATTCGCAATGGAGAACAAAAGTGTAGGAGACAAAACAATTAAAATAATAACGAAAAATGAAAGACTTTTTGCACACAACATATGCGTTGTAACGTAGTATGTATTATGTAGTTAGTGTTTTAAATAATTACATTTATTAATACAGGTCAATCTTACAGTGTTCTGACACATGCTATCTAGCATAGAAGGTATATTCACGGTAATTGAAGGGTTTGGAAAGCGTTATGTCAGTTGGTTGGCTAGTTCAAACACTTACTTATAAAGAACGAATCAAAATAGTAATGTAAAGAATGCACGATACACATACAGCAGGAACGTATTAAAAAGGCCAAATTTATGGAAAGCGGCAGTGGCAGTGATATGTTTAAAAAGGTAAATATTACAAAAAAAAAAAAAAAAAAAAATTGAACCAAGAAAAAATGATAGTATTGTGTCGGAAACCACTGTTCACTTTGTGCCCTGATACATAAGTATTTGTCTTATTGCCTTGAATATATTACTGTCAATAGTAATAAAATAAAATTGATTAGACGAATATGTATCAGCTTTGTAAAATCTTTCTGATAGTAATCTACAATCTATATGGTCTCCATCGTATCAGCCTCTAAGAGACCCACTGAAGGGCCATGGGCCTCTTCCGGAAGGTAGATATGGGCAAATTAACCACGCCAACCCAACACGTATCGGTGATTTCAAACTCTCATAAATCCACTGTTCTATATTTTTCTTCACGATGTTTTCCTTCACCGTCAGCCAATGGTGTTTCGTCTTAAATGTCCTAAAAAAAGGGAAGGAACCTAATCTACATATCATTCATGTATTCATCATGATATGGAAAAGCTATTAGCTCAACCAACACAAGTCTTGACAGAAGAAACAATCATTTTAGCTTGCATTAAATACATTTCATAGAAAAATCCTGTTTGTTACTAATTACATGGTCATACCATTTACTTACTTTTTAATCACACAATAAAACTCAGAATAATGTAATCGCTCATATAAGAAAAAGTTTTTAACATTTACTTTTTATTTTAGTTCCCACTATAAATAGTACCCTAGAGTTTTGTACAATAACAGAGGTAAACTTAAGATACATGACCGCCATTAATTCTCCTTTTGCAAAGAAAACTCGACTTGCAACTGTGGGAATCTAATAATATCTGCAAACATAATCCCAAACAGCAATCCGAGAAGATTTAAAGTTGAGATCGTTACGGAAAAAAAACGTTTCAAAGACCGCAAATTTTGCTCGGTTTAAACCAAAATGGCTGCGTTTACGCACGTACCGGTGGTATTAGTGTTGCCGCGTTTAAAATAAAAATTGATAAAAAAATATTTTATATACATTCCAAACATATTATATTTATACGATGTAAATGTAAAATAGCTTCCAAAATATATTTTAAATACTTATAATATTAGAGTATACAAAAATTGCAGTTCATACATTGTACTAGCTCATACCCGCAATTTCATCTGCATCATTTTATACAAAGGTAAAACATACGCACTACACGATTTGCCCCACTTCGCCACGGTAAGAAAACAAACATCGCCAAACAGAAAGAAATTATAAAAATCATAGTTTCTTAATAGTTTTATATTTCACACAAGCTTTGGTTAATTAGTTAATATATATTTGTCGCTGCGAGATTCAATTGTTTTATGAAACATTGTAGCGGCCAAAAAGATATTACTCTTTAACACCACCCAGAGAGGACGTGCAGAGCAATGAGAGGTTTACTTTGAAATGCGCACTAAGAAAATGTTCTTACCGACGACACGCTAAAATGGCTGAAAGAATTCAATATTCACTTATAACAAAAGATAACTAGTTACTCTATTTAGGCATACGATAAAATAAATAATAGTTTTATACTACATGATGCTACCTAGATATTTTTTTCGATAAGTGGAAAGTAAATTAAAAATAACAATTTGATTATAATCTATCTAGTAGTTCGTAAACCATGCACGCATAACAAACAGCAGACCTCTACAATTTTACTTATATAGAAAATTTCTAGCTCTAACTACACTGGAGCTAGTAATCTGAAATCGAGTTATGACACCGACTGCACCTGGCAACATAGTTTATGATGGATTGGCCCCGGGTGCGCGTGGGCATGGGGTTTAGCGAGTATGCTAATACCTTGCATGCTACACGGCTGAGCCATGAGGTTACATTAGTACACGGAGGAACATTTGATTGTTCACTGTACTTTATACATACCGTTGCGCCATATCTGTGTACTTTTACAACCTACTCAGTTATTTTGCGGTTACTGACTGAAGCTTGTACTTTATTGTATTAACTGCGACTGTTTCATGTCTCATTTGAATACAATTAATATTCATATCATGGTGTTTTTTTATTGTCGCATGACAAATTTAGAAGCATTTAAAAAAACAGTTGTAAAACGCAACGTGGCGGCAGAAGATGTCTAGTTTATTATAGAAGAGTGCATCATTTTCTTTTGTATTTTAAAGCACTGTTCTTCGAATATAGCCTACAATAATTGTAACAAAGAAAAAAATAATTTCGTGAAAAAAATAGTTGCAGGTATAAGTAATAGAATACATTTCAATCATTTTTGGAAATGCCTGTCTGTCTGTCTGTTTGTATGAATACGCATCACTGATAAAGTACTGGGTTCACAATAAAACCTCACGATTAAAATCATAAAGCATATCGTCGAGAGTAACTTAATCTTTGTTTCATTAAAATTGGTCCACTCTATCAAAAATTATTGTAATTTGAATGATTGCCGAGGTAAGTACGAGAGCACGACTATACTAATATTATTAAGTTTATTCGTTTGGTTGAACGCGTTAATCTCAGGAACTACTGGTATGATTTTAAAAAAATCGGTGTTAGATAGCTTATTTATCGAGAGAGGCTATAGGCTCTATATCATTACGCTAAGATCAATAGTAACGAAGCATCATTAAAAAATGTTTCAAAATCGTGTTTTTTTTCCTTTTGAGAGCTTTCGCTGCGTGTTATTTAGCCCAAAGTAACTATTCCACACGGACGAAGTCGCGGGCAGAAGCTAGTATTAAGTATAATCTAAAAATGTTCGGAAATAATACTAAACATTTGATGCATCTTATCAGCTAATCATCGACCGTTCATAAATATTTATGACATCTGACAAAATATTGCTGATAGTTTTTAAATATTGTGTTATTGTCAAACAATTCCGAATTAATACAGATAACTTTAATCTTTAATAAATCTGTCATATCAAATAACGTTACCATAAACCAAAATCGTTTATTAAACATTTTCCCGACATTTTGTTTATGAATATGAAATTCAATTCACCAAATTGTTTACGAATTCCAGTTATGAGTAATATTGTTTCATAAACACGGGACATCAAACGCGCGAAACAAACCGTTCGGGAAACAATGCGCAATAACGAAAACAAACATGTTGACATTATTCGTCTGGAAACCGATGCAACAATGGGCCGGTGACAGGCTACGCGGCTACGTGATGAAACCCGATCCCGGGCTCATCCAAACATTTCGGAATGGAACAATGGCGCCGTCTTCAGTTCCCGCGCGAAATTGACAGCGCGCGAACAATAAACAAATGGCCGCTATGTTTTGCAATAACTGAGATTTCGATCACGCGCGACGTCTTAGAATTTCAATGTTTATTTTTCAAAATCTCTCATTTCAATCTCAATCGTATTGCTAATTCAATGCCTATAAACATTAAGATGGTGAAAGAGTTTCAAAATATTACGCGAACTCACAAATAATGTTCATAAAGGATATTATTCAATGTGATAATTATAATAAAACTAGTTTTCTCTTAATGTTATCGTTATGAATTTCCTGTACGGAAATTTTGATCTCAATTTGCTTATAGTATTAACATATTGATTAATAACTCCATAATAGCGACAAGTGTCGCCCCACTTACTGACCTAAAGAACATTATACATATATAGATGTATACAAATTTTTTTTCACTAATAATAATTACTAGCTTAAAAATCGTAACACCGCACTGGCACTAAACGTTTTGTTTTCAGATTTTAAAGTACCAACGTCTAAAATTGTGACAAAAGACTTTCCTAAGCTATGGCCGCAGTTACATTTAGGTTATCTACGCATAGTTATATACACTGTACGTGTCAAAGCTGTAAAAAATATTTAAAAGTTATGTTAACTACATGTCTATTTGTAACTCCATCCCATAAAAAGAATACGTATTACAATATTAACAACAGAGTACAAAATCATTCGTCAAAAATCGCTTTTAAAACACAAAATCGGATAATAATGTATGCTGAAGAATTTTCTCACAGATATCTCGAAATCTTCTCAAATAATCACACGTGATCACATGTACATATCATAAATGGGAACGTTACCCAATTGCGTCTAAAATAGCATCTGTTTACAACCGTTTCGAATAATCGTTATGTAGCAATATAACATCAAATATAACGTTTTCAGAACGTTGTAAACAAATCTAACCTATTTTTTATGTTTACATTAACTATCAATAATGGAAGTGTATTATGGACTGCAATAAAAGCTTTTATAATGTTTACATTTGTATATACTTTTTCGATTTTGTTAATAATAGGAGAAGTCTTGTTGATCTTTTTTTTTCGAGCCGTAAATCCGTATTGGATATTACCGACACTGAGATAGAAAACACCTATAGTATTTGAATACTAGACGCATCGTACTAAATCATTCGCTATAACTTCTTCCTGTATAATATACTCATTGTTATGCTAGTCCCATGCCTGCGTGAGGAAGATTCGACCATTTGTCGCGCTAAAATTAGCCGCCAAAAGCAGAAATTAAACATTTGTGCTAGTATAATAACGAGAAATAAAACGTAAAAACAATAAGAAACCATGACAACGTAGCGTTTTTTTTTACATATATTTTATAATATATAATAATACGAGGACGCTATTTACTAATGCACTCGAATACCCTACAAAATTGTTATTACAAGATGATATAGGGATTACATATGTACGACATTTTTGCGGTTCTTTTACCAATTAGGTGCCGAATTTTAAGTACTTCAAATGTTTTGTATCTTATAGATAAGTTTTTAACAAACAGATGCGATATCTTTATTTTGTTAAACAATTGCGAATAAACACTTACACTTATTGAACCAATGATTCGATTTGATATTCAACAAAACTGAACTAAAATCAATGAGAATATGAAATATAAAGGTTTGTTACAACATTGTAGCAAGTAAATAATATAGTAATCAACAATATTATCGCGATAATCAACCGTTTTATAAGCATACTATCAGGTTAATAAAGAAGTCCGATCGAGACAAATTGCGTAAAATGTTATTTTTATACGGGATCTGCTTTGGCGCCGTATAACATTGTCTGCTAACAACGTTATAGCACTTTGTATTTAAATTGTTAATGAATTGTAAATGTTCTGTATCTATTTACTTTATAGTTCACACATACATTATAACATTGATTAGTTTCTTGCAAATTTGTACGTTCACGTAAATAAACGCATATAAATTTTAATTGAAATTGAAATTTTAACGAAACATGAATTGTCGCTTTTAATTCTATTCTAACTCCTTCTTATTCTATCGTTAAAATGAATGACAGTTTGTTTGTTATGTATACATATATTTATATACTAGCATCTGCTCGCGACTTCGTCCGCTTGGAATAGTTAATATAGCCTAATGCAATAACAGGCAGCGGAAGCTCAAAAGGAAAACAAAACAGATTTCGAAACATTGTTCATTGGTCCTCGCCATTATTGGTCTTAGCATGATAATAAACGCCTTCCTCGATAAATGAGCTATCTAATATTGAAAGTCTTTTTCAAATCGGACCAGTAGTTCCTAAGATTAGCGCGTTCAAGCGAACAACAATTTTTTTACTTAATTTAGGGGCTCTTATTCCACAAAACATATCAGCCCCATTGTTCCCCAATCCTTCTAGCTATATCATGAGAGTCGCTGATGGAGTATCATTACCAGGTCATACAGCATCTTAGCTTCACCCGAACGGTTCAGCGAAGATGCTGTGACAAATACCTATGTTCTGGCAACTACTTTTCATACTACTCATCAGCGACTCTCTTTCGATGCGGTTCTAAGCACACTCCGTCAAGTGATGCACATCCTCAATTTTTCTGCATACATCGCAATTGGGAGATTCCGCTTTCCTCATTAGGTATGCAAAAGTTCTCGATGGATAGTGCCCTGAACGGAGTCTTAAAGCTACCTTTTGTTAAACGAAAATCTTTTCCAATAGACTCAAAATCATAGATAAAATTCTATTTAGGCTATGAGAAGGGGCTTATGCACGTCAAAGCTACCACCGGTTTGGAAAACAATCCAGTAATCGAGAAGAACCGGCAAGAAACTCGATCTGGGTTATCTTTTCATGAGACATATTTTTACAAAAATATATAGTTACATTCATTTTTGAAGGATGCACAGAGAAGGGCGTCATTTCCAGACGTCACCAAGGTTCACATATTGATCTACCCTGTAGACATTTGACATTAAAACCGGCGTGACATGGTGCTTGAACTCACTATCCGGCATATTTAATATGCACTGGGACTTTGTTATAAAACCTACCACTATTACCTAAGAAACTGTTATTGGCCTTAGTGAGCCGGAAACATGGAATGTCCAAACATGACTACAAGTACACACCTACTATAATGTTATATTATACTCCGATAAACTTAAAACGTGATGACGTACACATAACAGTATTAACCAATCACGTAGTAAAATTAACTTCCCATACATAATTTTCGGTTATGAGAACGGAATCGAGTTCGTAATATCTGTAAACAAGTTTCCCTCTATGTAACATGTGTTACAAGCGAGGCGGTTGTGTAATATTTTTCACCAATATAATCAAACTCTTCGTCGATTATAATAGCCTGGTAATTATTTTACGTTCGCTGTTAAAACGGGGCACATAAATTGTGTACTTATAATTAATATTATAAGAAAGTTAGTGTGGATGGATGTTTGTCCTTTTTTCACATAAAAACTACTGAACGAATTTTGCTTGAAACTTTACAATAATAATCTTATGCATTATAATGATACATAGGTCACAGTTTATAAAGTTATTGTTGAAATCGGTATGTAATGTATGTCATGATAAACGTCAAGTAAGTTGGAAGAAATCTTGCCGTCTTAGAGCTATTTGGACGTGCGTCATTCGAGTTATACGAAGATTATGTACGATGTCCTCACTTATTGTTGTGGAGGACCGCAGCTGAATGAGACACTATATTTTTATTACAAAAACGGGCAGTTCGAGTAACATAGAATAAGGGACCTCGTCATACTTTACGCTCCTTATGTCGATGTACCTTTGCACAACACACAAGATAATGATATCTATTTGTTAATATGTGAAGATAAAATTTTATCCGCATTATTATGGTTGAACTTCAACTATACGATTACCTGGTATGTTTAAAATCGAATGGACACTTGTGAAGTTACTTTAACATATTTGCCAGTCGCACGCAGTGTTTATCAAATAAAATCCGTCTATTTCAATAGAAGATACAAGTTCGTAATCGAAGTTTTTAGGTAGATCGTGGAATGTCATGTCATGTATTTATTATTTTATATTTTACTAGCGGACCTGGCGGACGTTGACCTGCCTTGATAATAAAAAAATCCTAAAAGTCAACCGCAACGCCACTCCGACGCCGGGTCCAATGGAACACGCACACAAAGTTTTATTAAAATCGGTCTAGCCGTTTAGGAGGAGTTCAGTGACATACACACGCACAGAAGAAATTTATATATAAAGATTCATTATCTTGTGTTATTTGGCTCTATATTTGTAATATTGAAGGGATTAAATAGTTTAGTTATTGTGCACAAATTAAGTGGATGGGAAATAACAACACCACGGAGCATAGATTCTGACCTGCCTCAAAAACTCCCTGCAAAGTTCTAACAAGGACACAATCTTGTTAGTTCATTAAAATTATCACAACACTAATATTATTACTTACTCGACAATGGCAGTAATAATGTAAAAGATTTGTCTGGCGAAACTCTAGAGATGTTACGTAATATGAAGGGTCTTTCCAATGATCGCTTCAGATGTAACCGATATATTGTAATTGCTACCGCAGAGGTTATTTATCCACGGATATATCACAGCTTGTAAATGCACGTTCCCGCCGCGCCACCTGGCGATTAACAACGAAGAGAGCCGGTGTAATTGATACGTAATTAACGACTCGTTCGATGCTGTAAATAATTGTTAATTGAGGACTTCTTAGCTACACTTTACACTGGAAAGTAACGTTTACCGCAAACATGGAAATAAATGTCGATTCTGGAATAGCAATTCCCAACGAAAGTTATATGCTAGACACTTGAGCGTAGATTTTTCTTGCGGTCTCTTTTTGACACGTCTCATTTGGTCATTGGATAGACCGGGCTATATAACGTTATAGATAGGGTGATAAAGTTACTCAACCGAATAATTTTAAGACAAATTAATGTTTGTTACGAATATTATAAATCCGAATATGAGTTTATTTATTTGTACAATTCTTTCACTCTTTAACTAAGCAATCGATATTCAGAAACTTTACATATACATTGTCAGGGATAGAGAAAAGAACATAGGGTACCTTTTATTAAATAATTACTACTCAGCAAGCTGCTTATTAATAACGAAAAAAACGAACGAACGAAATACGAACGAATTGCTTGGGGTAATATAGGTAATTGAAAAACTTTTTCTGAAATCACAGCTTCTTCAGGTGTGTTGAGCGGTATTTTTGACAAAAGATAAATTTATAATTTCGCGCCATGACATGCTAGTCAGCATGAGCGGCCGTATTGCGCTTGCACTGCTAGCATCATACTAGCTTGCGTAGTATAAGGGCCTGTTTACATCTAATATATCTTATATAAAGATTGTGTCGCCTATCATATGTTTCATTAATTGATAAACCGTATAAAATGTATATAATTATTGTCCCGAGTGCCTGAACTCAATTTACAAATATATATTTTTTTGTCGAACTGTCTATGCTATTCACCTAGCAAGGTCTTAACAGCTCCACAGGACTACTTTACAAATTATGAAATTTAAATAATATTAATGCACTATAATAAATTCAAAACAGAATATAGTTGTTCTAATGTATCGAGTTAGCAGTCCTTATGGCTGCCTCGATTTTATTTATCCTATCTCTCTTAACAATTAACACTTAATAATATAGCTTTATCACTTCCACTATTATGATAAATCGAACGATAAATACATCAAAATTTATCAAATCGTTCCGATTACAGAGCGTGCCACACATTTAAGTGTACATACATATACTCGCGAAACAATCGCAACTACACCGCATTCGGGTAAAGGTAACTATTAGGTTGCGTAACTAAATAGATAGTCTTATAAAAATTTGTTATGTTACGTGAGGTTCAAGATCTACACAATGTTCGCTCCGGATGCCAAATCTAGTATCACAGTAAATCAACATCATTGTCTATGAAAAGTTATTTTTAGTTTGTGTAGGTGATAACGTATTTAAATACAATATACAATCGCTTTTAGAAAGGTAATATGATCGGACCGTTAGTCAACGTGCTTCCCTACCAGTTCATCCAGAACGGTAAATAATATCTGTTTTTTAAAATACAATTGGAGTTTAGGCGGGATTTTGGTCTGTCACGTCGTTATATTTTATTCATAATCTTGTGTTACTTGACTCTATATTGTGTATAATTGGTGGTGTTTTAGGTAATATAGTTTATTTATTGTACATAAGTGAAGTGAATGGAAAATAATACCACGGACATGAATTCTGAGATGCCACAAAAACTCCATAGAAAGTTCTAACAAGATGGCCACCATCTTGTCAGTTCATTGAAATTATACTAAGAAACTTGTAATATTGTTACTCACTTGACAGTGGCAGTAATAGTATACTAGAAGACTGGTTGCCAAAAATGGAATGGAAGAAGAACTTGTAATACTATTAACTCTCGACAATGGCAGTAATAATCTAAAAGATTGGATGCCAAAAATAAAGTAAAAAAAAAACAATTTGACATTTTATTCGAATTTTAAATCCGAAATTATTAGATTTTCTGCTCGCGTTCTGGGCAGCGTTTCCAATTTTTTAATGTACATAAAGTAGCTCGTTTCTTAATAATACAGAAACATAGTATCACTTTAATAAAAATCACTTTACGAGAATTCGCTGCGAAAATATGATAAGTGAGGTAATGACAATTTCCAGAGTTTGATCAATTTAACTACTTAATTACATTTGTCTTCTTTTTCATGAAATACCTTCGAAATGGTTTAACGGTTCAAAAAAATAAATACATTATATGTAACTTATCTTTTGATAAAATTCAAATTGGCCGGTTTTCGCAGTATGCCCTCGAATTTTAAATACAATTGAAATGTCTGTTCTTTTATCAGATTGATTGCTTGATACTTTTTAGCAGGGAGATATGTTTTCATAGTATTGCTGTGGCTATATAAGTATAAATTGCGCTTTTTCAAAGGGCTTAAGTAGTATTGATGAAATTACAATGAAATATATAAAATACACTCCACAATTCATTCAATTAAACGGCCTCGTTCTCTTGAAGCAAAACAACCTTTTTATGAAAAGAAAGTCGCTAGCACCACCTAATTATATTCAAATTCTCTTTCTTCCATGATTTTGTCGAGAAAATAAATAATAGAATTATTTAATCTCCGTTCTCTATATCGATAGAGATATTCGTGAATTATTAAAGATTTACCGCAATAAAATCTCTCACATCTCGATTCCACAACTTTCTACATAATATAAACACGACAGCAAATATCTAAACACATTGTCAGCAATTAAAGACACACGCGCGGCACGAAGCATCGACGCGACGCGGCTTCGCCCTGCGCGTGTTAATTTATGTATGCAAATATAATATTTTAAAAACCGTACTCCGTAGAGAAACGATACAAATTGTATTCTTCATGTTTTAATTACATTATTTTTAAGTCATACCGTTATATCTACATTAGATCGTGTCTTTATCTACGACGTCACTTCGAGTGAGACGTTAAATTGCTATAAATATCTTTTATTTAATTATCTCGTGACGTTTCGTTGCGGTGTATAAGAGAAAATTGTTTTACACGCTCTAATATTTTATTTTCTACACGAAGATTAACATATTTTCTATTTATTTTGTTATAAACTCTGTGTATTGTTGTATAAAGTACATTTCGCACTAATAATTATACTCATAATAAATCGTTCAGACCAATTCAAATACTATCGCTTTTTTTTCGAATTCACTACGCCATTGCTCAAGCAAGGTCTTAACAGCTTCACCGGACTACTAAGGCGAGCGCTTAAGGCACTCAGCCGATTTTATTTTGACAACTAGCTCAAGGGTGCGCGGCACACCTCGGCTTTGGCTGTTGCCTGATACATGCAATTCGCGACCTATCTGAGCTAACCTAAGCTAAGCTAACTATTCATACATATATGAGTTGTTGAAACATATATGTGTACCAAGCATACATAATTCAACAACTCTTATATATATTTCGTATCGGATAATATTCTAAACTATTTAAGTTTGATAAGGGAAAAAAGATAAAACCCTTCCACTTGCATGTGTAAGCGTGCACGTGTGTGGAGGTGATATGAGTAATGTTGTCGCGGTGATGTTAGATTTTGTGTCACTGTATCGCGCGAGCAGCGTACTCAAGGGCTCCACGCCGAGGGAACGCACCTAGGCTTGAGCAGCTGCCGAGAGGGGCCTAGTATGTTAAATACTATCGCACAATACGATTGCACTACTACTACTTGCAGTACGCTTAAAGATTTTTTCCCTTGTTTTATTTTATTTTTAGCAAACAATCTTCTAGATTATTACTAACATTGTTGAATAGACAATAATACTTACAAGTGTCTTGTGATTAATTCAAGGTTCTAACAAGACGAAGGCGCCTTGTTTGAACTTTCCAGGGAGTTTTTGTGGCATCTCAGAATTAATGCTCCTTGGTATTATTTCCTATCCACATGTATTCTGCACAATAACAGAACGAACGAAAAATTAAATAAAGTATAAGAGTAACTATATATGACCAAGATCCCGCCAAAAACTCTCGTTTTCCTTTTGTATTCGCTCCGATATTCAAGACTAGAAATCTACTTAGACAAACCGCGGCGTGCTTGTAATATACATTTTGATAAAACTGTCTGCCTTTTATATACAATGTCAAGTCTTACTATAAAATAGAATAATCGCATATTAGGCAATGTCAACAAAAATCTTACAGAGAAATGGCCGCCAAAATTAAGAAGGATAAAAACATATATTGCGTGTATCAGTGTGTACGCACGGAGAAAGTGAAACTTCTTTGAACTATATTATGAAGTCCCGTCGTATAAACACTTAACTATACATTTACTCATTTTCGTATACTATTAGACCGAGACAGGCTTATACATCCTTACACACACACAAATACGCATAACGCGTAGCGAACATTTTTCCCAACAGCGTCATAAAAAGTTTTACTTAAAAAAATTTGAGATTACAAAATAATACGTTCCCTTTTGATAAAAAGCCCTAACTAAATAAAGGTAGACATTAAAAAAATAATGAATATTCACATGTATAATTTACCCACGTAACCACAAACAAGTATCCAGATTTAATCTGACAGGTGCAACGTTGGTAACCGGTTTATAATATAATTTGATATGTGACATCTCCCGGTCGTAGACAGAGTGGCTCGTAAACTTTAATTCGACGCATAAATAACATTTATAGAGATTTCCCGTCATGTAACGCAATACGATGCGACGCGACTTGCCTCAGATGAAAGGGAATAAAGCGTGAATAAAGGATAGTTATTAATCCGTACGACCCTGGCCTTTGATGCGTGTATACGCGTGCAATTTAACGTACGTAGAACACCGGTTGCCAACCATTTTCAAAGTGTCCAAAGAAAAAGTTTTACAGCGCGGTGGGAGCAAGTTTGTGTTTTAGGAGAAGTTTTAGAAGTCTTCGTTAGACACGTTGAGCGGTATTTTTGGCAGGAGATAAAATGACCGGCCGTATTGCGCTTATGTCAGACTAGCGACGCGGAGTATAGGGGCCTCTGTACTGTTATACCGTGAGCATGTAAGAGTTAGTGCTTCTGCAGCACTACTCCAAATCTGCCTAGTAAACAAAGCTACATCAAGCTCTATTCGACAGTCGATCTTACAGTGAGTCGGTACTCAGATCTTGGAAACAGCGGTTGTCCTAATAATCCATTTTAATTGTATATTAACAGTGTATTAATAAAAGTTATTAAAAAAAAACCCTTTTTGAATTCACGGGTTAACAGTACATGTAATATTGATATTTTGCAGCTCACCATACGTTTCATAGATTAATAGATTGTATAAAAACGTATATAATTATTGCTCAAAGTGTCGATAGATATGAAAACCACACTAATGTTAACAATGTCAATTCACACTATAATTACTTAATATGAAAATTCAAAAGATAACATATTTATTTAATTGTTTTGAGTTTTCGGCAGTCCTTATGACTGCATCGACTTTTTCTTGCTAAGTGGGAATCAAACCTACATCTTACATTTATAGAAATTCTATTTTTGAATTAGTATTTTGGAAATCTTGCAACGAGCACAAGTTTGGCCATCGCTGGACTAGAATATTCCACGAACGACCTCTCGTATAACAATCGTTGATTCTCTTCATAGTTGAACTCCTTGTTTTTCTATTTATTTATTTATATTTACAAAGAGACTTGTAATTCGTATTATTTTTCTTTATTAATTATTGTTTTTATTAGAGCTAAATGTTTATTTTCAATTCTAAGTAACAATATAAATAGGAATGTTTGATTGTTTATTTGTTTGTAACGCTTTTATGCAGTAACTATGCAACCAATCGTAATTAAAATTTGCATACACGTTGTTACATGTACTAAAATATACATACGGTAACTTTTATCCAGAAAGAAGTGTAGGTAGGTGGGTTTGTGTATGAGGCAGAGCCACGCTGTAGCTATTAGTAATTTTAGCATGAAGGGTCGGCTAACCCGGGTTAGTCCCATCCTCTCACAGAACACCGACGTGAAGAAACAGTGCTTGCATTGTTGCGTTTCGTTCGGTCAGTGAAAGCGCCGAAGGCTCACCTCCTTTCTCCCTTTCCCTTCCCCTACCCCCTCCTCCATACACACTTGGCAACGCACTTGCGACTCCCCTGGTGTTGCTAGTGTCTATGGACGGTGGTGATCAATTAACATCAGATGACCCACCTGTTCGTTTGCCTGCTTTTGATATATATTTAAAAAAAAATGATAATTCCGTGGGATAGATCCAAACTACACAAACGTGAGGCAAAAGCACGCGAAACATAAAAAAAAATATCCGAAGCCCATATCATTTTTATAAGCAATATACCTCTATTTATTTACCAACGTGCGACAAACCAAAGGCCGTTGATTAGTTGTTTGCTAATCATCCCGGACCCAGTATTCCAGAAGTGGCACTTGATAGATTAAAACGTGTTACAGGATTAAAAAATAAATTTATGAATGAATATAAAACGTTATCACTAGAAGGTCTTGCACTATCAGAAGATTATGAGAGTCAATATTTATTTAGCTTAGTACGACGACATGACTTGATCAAACAATGGTTTTTTACCTATATCTGTTTATATAGAATGAGTAAACCACCAATTTTTGCACTAAGCGTTCAGATGAATCGCAAAATAAATATATATAGGGATTACCAGCCGCCCGAAACTTCGCCTGCATATAAACTTTTATAAATTACCTAACATTACCTTAGTGTAATTTTAACTGATTATGCGCAAGCCGAAATAGCTCGCAAATGGCACGATTTTTCCAAAATTTTTGACGCATATCGTTATATCGTGGGGCATTCAAATTTTAATAATATTATTCTTATGTATAAGCTCTATTATTGTAAAGCTTCATCAAAATCCGTTCAGGTTTTTCGGTGAAACAGTAACAATTTTTCAGCCGTAGTCACACATTTTCAAGTTAATATTAATAGTATCAAAAACATATTATAAAGTTTTATTTATAACTAGCTGACCCGTGCGACTTCGTCTGCACCAAATCGGTTATTACCGGTTTCGATTGTACTTTTAAACGCGAAAAATTTAAATACATCTCAAAACCCGATTGCAGCGATACCTACTGTTTCAAATTGTGAATCCCAACTATCCAGGGACTCACTCAAACATATACCCAGTTAGTATGTGAGAAATATTTTAAAATATGCTTTGAACCCGTTCGCAGCATCACCTACCAGGTCCAATTAAGATAACAAATAACCTACATATATTGCCGATAAATGTCTTCCCAGTACGTTGTCCCAGTAACTTCTGTCCCAATAAGCCTACAACCCGTTCGTAACATCATCTACCGGGTTCAATTAAAATAAAAACTAACCTACGTATATTGGCAGTAATGTAAAAAAAGCTTGAGAGGTCCATGGACCTCCAGTTGGAACGTAGTTCCTTTCCCTTTTTTGTAGGCGTTTACTATACGCTCAGTATAGTTTACATTATAAAATATCAAGTTGATAGAGTTAAATTGTAATTTAAACGTTAAAATATATTCATAAAATAAATAATGATAAATTAAACACTGAATGACATCATAACTATTTTCAACTTGTATTAAAACTTTTTCACACTACATTGTATTAAAGAAAAACATAAATATTAAAAAGATATGAGCAACATGTGTCATCTGTCACTTGCCTGTGACTATTTGTCTAAGAGCTAGGCAACGGTTTCGACAGCGAATTGGCTGCCGGTAAACCTTTACAGGCAAAAATATTGAACTTTATATAATTTTAGAATGTTTTGTTTTTCACTAACTTTTAAACGCTACTAAAACGTGAATTTATTATTGCCAGACATTTTTGATATTAACAATAATGTGCCCGATGCAATTTTTTGTAAATAAAGAAGTATGTTCAAACCATGTTAAGATATCTGTAATTTTATTGAAGTTATATTTCTTTTGGCGCGTTAGGGAAAAATGATGAGAGTAAATTTTTACGATGAACGCGCACACCGTAACAAAAAAATGATGAGAGTAAATTTTTACGTTGCGCGCACACACCGTCACGAAAAACCGACACCCTGAAGTTAGCTATAGTCAACATTTTGTTTCTTTGTATTTGTTGTTTGTATTTCTTTATATTAAAACTTTCATTGTATTAAATACCTTTTTTTTATTGTTAGTGTCGTTTTTTCTACAAACGTAGAATAAGGCGCAAGATAAAATTTTTGAAAAGATTTTTACTTGTTACGCCAAAGAAGTATAACTTCTAATGCGTGTACATAAGTACACACACACACTTTTTTTTAATATTATTTTATTTCAACATAAAAAAGGGTAAATTAAAAATATAATGTATTTTTTTATGTCATAGGAGGCAAACGGACAGGTGGGTCACCTGGTGTTAAGTAATAACTACCGTCCATAGACACTTGCAACACCAGGAGAGTCGTAAGTGCCTTGCCAACCTGTGTTGGAGGGGGAGGAAGCGGAAGGGGAGAGGAGGAAGGGGAAGAGAGGTGGGCCTCTCCGGTGCTCTCACTAATCGAACGAAACGCACTAATGCAAGCATTGTTACTTCCCGTCGGCTTTTTGTTAGAGGGTGGTACTACCCCGGGCGAGCCGACCCATTCATCCTGAAACCAGTAATAGCTTCAGCGTGGCTCTACCCCCTACCAAAACCTATGTATAGAATAACTTAGTTATAACTCTAGCTTAGCGCAACACTGGCTGTATAATAAAGATAGCCATAATTGTGGAAGAGCCTGGTTAACAAAATGAAATATGTTCTTTGCAAGGGAAAAAATAAAATGGTTTGAAATGAATTATTTTGTTTATAAAGAATATCACCAGGCACATTATTGTCAATAACAAAATTGTCTGGCAGTGAAAAATTCATGTTTTTAATAACGTATAAACGTTAAACTTATAAAAGTTACTGACAAAAAATGTTCCTTAAATTATTTATAAATCAAAATGTTGATCTGTAAAGGTGTAATTCGCATTAAAAAATACAACGTTAACCGGCTACCAGGTATCCTGAATCGTGTTTGGAAGGGCATAATATATCTTCATATTAAAGAACCAACTTTTCTCAAATTCTCGTTCTTCCAACGTTGCTGGCTCTTATACTAAGGTGTCGCAAAAAAGTCTAGTTACATTAACTAATTTCTTTTCTTTCGTTATCCTGGAGAACCCCTTGCGTTTTATGGGTCAAAAAGTATCCTAAATGTAACCTTGTAATGTACAGATTTGGCTTTGTTACAGTTTTATTATAGTATAGATAAATAAATAAATCTTGTCACCTTTGTTTAGCAAACATTTTTTTATACAATGAAATAAATGTAACAACATAAGTGACAGTTTCGTCTACATAAATGTTTCATACGTGGTCGATAATTACGTACAGAAATGTCATGTAGGCGTAGCTCAGTTGTAACGTACGGGGCTTTATATGTTTCGACGGAGCCGACGGTTCGAATCACGGTGGTCGTTTTTTTTTGGTATTTTTTTTTAAGTAGCATATGGAAATATAGCTTAATTTTTTAGCTAATCTGTCTGCTATATATAGCACAAAGAAAATTTACCAAAATTCGTCAAGAATATCATGAACTACATTTTTTTTACTTTCGTCCGTTATCCTGGAAAATCCCTTGCGTTTTATGAGATAAAAACTATCCTAGATGTAACCTTGTACTATTAGTTATTACTGTGCCAAATTTCGTCTAAATTGGTTCAGTACTTTCAGAGTAATACGTGTTTAAAGGGACAGACAAACAGGCAGATCCTGGAGAATCCCTTGCGTTTTATGAGAAAAAAAATATCCTAAATGTAATCTCGTAACATAAGTTATCACTGTGCCAAGTTTCGTCAAAATCGGTTCAGTACTTTCAGAGTGATGCGCGTTCACAGGGACAGACAGACAGACAGACAGACGGACAGACAGACAGACAGACAAAAATTTTAAAAGGGTTATTTTTGGCTTCTATATCGACAACAAAGCCTACCCCTATCAAAATTTTCAAAAAATATTCAATGTACAGATTTGGCCCTGCTACAGTTTTATTATAATATAGATGCACGATAAAATGATTCCTTAAACTTAATCATTCAATAAATCGATTATCGAAGTTACAAGAACCTATTAAAAAAACAAATGAAAACATTGCACAGCCAGACGTAATAAAACAGATTAAACAGAAACCGGTGCATCGTCACTAATAAAAGCGGCAATAAAGTTAATACGAACACAAAAACATTTATCCATCACCGTCTAAACAATGTAGACTAAATAACATTCGGTTTGCAACCTACATAGATAAAACACCTCATCGGCTGTGGCAACACATTCCGACGCGATCAAATTACGGAGCACCGGTCCCGCTTCCAACGGTGTACGTCTAACGTACATTTTTAATTACATCGCTTTACAAATAGAGACGTTATGGTGATACCCTATAGAATAACGTCGTACTCTAGCCTCGTATTGTCGAATGGGTGTCAGTGTTTATTTTTAATTGTCCGCCTTATCCGGTGTCGTGTTAGCACGCCGCACCGACCCACATAATATTATTTAGCACTGGCAACCCATTGTGTTGTTAACGGTTCACAGATAACGTTGTAACTCGAGTAATATCTTCCGATGAGATTTTCACCAGTGGAATACAGATATTGTTTATGTTATAGCTTTCTTATACGATGGCGTAATTTATTGTACATTTTATTTACATTACATTACTTCTTATGCTAACCTTACGAGTCGCTTCGACCTACCTTGTTTAAATTTTCGCTTCATCTAACCAGCAGATTTTTTTCTGTTTCTCAATGAATCTCATAACTACTATCAAGTAATACCCATTTTAAAGAGTCATTGTACATATAAATAAATCTTTACAGATAGATTTTATTAAATTAGACCGATAACATACTGTTAGAACAATATTATGATAATTTTAATCGGCACAAATTCAATGGTAGACTGCAGTGATTAATACAGTCATTTAATAACTTTATATGTTGCAGTTTCTTTAAGCAATTGAAGTGGCGACATGAACCGGGATGGTGACAGACCTAGAACAGGATTTGTCTGCAATTCCAATAAAGCTTTCGAAAAGCGACGAGACGTGCTCGGTGCCATATTTGTGTTCAAAGATGACAGTAAGGAAAGCGTACTTGACCCGCTGAACCACGATCCTATTCTTGCATCAGAATATTTTATAGCCATTAAGCGCCCTTAGGTTCCAAAATTGTAAATAGTAAATATTTAATTATCAGTTAAAACGGAGCGCGCGGACGTTGCACTTGGCTGTAGCGTAGACAAATTCCTATCTCACTCAATTTTATGCTGCAAGTTTAGTTAAACCAATCAAATATGAACCACTATTCCCGGACTTTTGAACACAAGATTGAAAATGAACTAGATAAATGAGTAACTCTGACAATAAACGAGGGTCTCATTTAAATGGGCTCCGGTGTATGGGACGGAACGTAGAGACACCCATTTTTTATACTATTCAATCTTAACGTCTTTGTGATACGCTGTTTGAGATGAAAAAAAAAACACATTTTTGGGAGCCACGACCCGAGATAACAATTATTTTGTAGCAGTTTTAACTAAGAACAAATATGGACTACGTTTTTGTTGGATTTATTATATTTTAAGTTTAGATAGTATTGTTGGAAGAGAATCTACCTGTCTCTGAATGATAAAGAACTGTTTGAGATAATAAAATAATACCTTATAAATATCGGATATGAGTGGTTGAGAGGGCGCCAGTTACATAAAATTGTAATTTTTGTTCCTTTAGAATATTATTGAATTTAAATTTACTTGAAATACTTATATTTTTTTCGACTAGATCGTGACTAATGTTATAAGCCTATCATAATAAGAGAGTTAGTTCTGAGTTACATTTCGGCATTAGCCAATCTTATATGTGAATGTGTAGCTACCAGAATTTATCCTGAAAAATATCAATAGATTGTCCACCGTTGTTTTTACTGTCTTGTCCACATTACCCGATTATCAGAATCTAATTTTAAAGTTACTATTGAAATTCTATATAAAATTAAAACACGAATTATTGTATTTTAGTAAACATATAAGTTATACCAGATAATGTAGATACATTAACAGCCGACTGGCGCATTCCTTCATTTAAATCACTGACCGTTTTCTTAAATCACGAGGTACCTAAATACGTTGGCAGAAATTCTCCGCGGATCCAATAGACAGATATATCAGTTCTAAAGTATTAACATTACCACATTTAGTTAAAATTAAAAAACTTGTGTTGATAAATACTATATCGCCGAGTAGTATATAATAATTTGTAGTAATCACTTTCGTGCATGTCAACGCGGCTTTCCGTCTCTCCGAAGAACAACTTTATACGACCGCCGGCGATGACGCAATTTTTCCTTGAACCGATGATGGCACAGCTTTATTACTTCAAAAGTGCATACATACAATGTGCGTTCTAAATCGCAAAATCACATTTTGAAATAGTTGATTTTAATCGTTGATTCAGAAACGCAATATTAATAATGACACAGACTGCACGAGAGTTTGAATAAACGGTGTTAGCGGACAAACACGAAACTGTGAGATTTTAGAATTGGAAGCGGCAATCGGGGCAAATATATGAATTTATCTAAAAAAAACTGTAATTGAGAAATTACTATCAAAGATCAACATGAACATCGGTCTTATTTCTTTATTCATATTTATTCATAACTTACTACGAAACGTATTTTGCCGGCAAATAGAAATACATTAAATCACAACAATAAAATAAGAACTCTCAACTTAGGCAAGCGTTAGACAATATTTAAATTCAAATAATAAACAAGGGTAAAACACTCTTTTTTATTGAAACTTTTTTTAAGCAAGTGTTCTACGCCTATTTGACTTTTATGTAATAATCTATACGTCTATACTAATATTATAAAGCTGAAGGGCTTGTTTGCTCGAGCGCGCTAATCTCAGGAACTACTGGTGCGATTTGAAAAGTTCTTTCAGTGTTGAATAGCTCATTTATCGAGGAAAGTTATTTGGTATACATTATCGCGCTAAAACCAATAAGAACGGAGCATCAATGAAGAATGTTTAAAAAATCTGGGTTAACGTACGTATTATTTAAAAATATTTTCACCTTCGACGTAAACGAAGTCGCCGGCATAAGCTTGGTACGTTATATGTCCGTTTAACTTGTGTTTTAGCGACACAAGTACACGACAATAATTGTGTCAAAGTACTAAACATGCGTTTGAGAATTGCACATTTACGCATTAACCGCGAAAGCGCGGTAGCACCGACGCGACCTCAACCACGTAAACGCTGAAACCTGTTCGAGCAAAACGTTAATTTTGGTTAAACAAATACACGTGTGAGCGTAATGACCCACAAACCCGCGTGAACCCGCATAACGAGAAAGCGGGAAAAGCTAAATTATTTTCACTTCAACCTGTATTATTAAAGACAAGTAAAACGGTACACGGGAACGGTGGCTGCTAATGAGTATATCGTTTATCCTTCGCGATCGACGAGAACATTCGATTTAATGCGATATCGATATGTTAATGTTATCGAAATATTAAGTATACATAAGAATTTGTTAAAAATGGATTCATTATTAAAATGTTATTGTTATTAAATTATCATTGGTCGAATATCCGAATTTTGTCTATAGGCAATATGGCGGTTATACTTTTTTTTCTATTCTTAATAGTTTTTAAAGCTTTATTCTTAAAAGAGCCCAATATTTATTGACAGATTGAATAAAAATACTATAGTAGATTACATAATTTTATTTGACTATGTTTTTTTATTACACAAAATATTTGGTTTGCATTTGCTCTTAAAAAATCTTAACAATTAATCTTGTTTTTTTTTTTTTAATAAAGAGTCAAAACAAAACAGGTGTATAATATCCATTGATGTGATCAGATATTCTATATACATTTTAACAAATATAAATAGTAAATATTTACTTTATTACTCATGTACCAGTTCCGCCATTACTCCTTATCAATTGTTAAGTGTTCATAACTATAACTCGTTCAACTTTGTAATCAGTGATTATTATGGATAATAAAATTATATTTATTCAGACATGTCCTTATTTTATTACTATCGCTTGATAACATAATTATTGTATATACAAAAGTATAAATAGGTGTATCATATAACTGCATTTCTCATAAGGCGCGGAGAGTTGATTATTTCAATAAAACCTTACAGGTTCGACAGGTTTGTAATAGTAAAAAACACAACATTATTATTAATCTACAGAGGCCAGGTAAATAATAGATTTCATGTTTTTTTTTCATCTTTTGTAGACGCCAATCTATTTGTAAATTTGTGAACTTTTGTAAACCAAAGGCTATTATAGAGTGGATCAATATGTGAACGATGGTGATGTCTGGAATTGACTCCTCTCTGTTCATCCACTAAAAACGATATTGTAACGTATAATGTTTTCGAAATATATATATGTTAAAAAGATCCCGAAATATATATATGTTAAAGAGTACCCGATCGAGTTTCTTGCCGGTTCTTCTCGATGACTGGGTTGTTTTCCGAACCGTTGGTAGTTTTGACGTTCATAAGCGCCTTATTAGGACCTAAACTGAATAAAGTATTTTTGATTTGAAATATATATAACTAACTAATACCCGCGACTTCGTCCGAAAAAAATAACCACTTTGTCTTAACACTAACTTTAACTCGCAATTTCGTTTACTTAGAAGGTGAAAATATTTTTAAATAATACGTACATTAACCCCGATTTTGAAACACTCTACATTGGTGCTCCGCTCCCATTGGTCTTAACGGATATATAAATGTGATACATAAATGAGCTATCTAACACTCAAATGATTTTTGAAATCGGGCCAGTAGTTTCTGAGATTAGCCCGTTCAAGCAAACTAATTCTTCAGTTTTATAATATTAGTTTAGACTCGTACGTCGGATACTTCGAATTAAAACTGTCAGTTTTAAGGAAAATTGAAATTATTTACCACATAATCCTCTATGATATATGAAACTCAATTCCCAAATGAGTAAAAAAATAAACCATTTAACGTTTAAAGTCAACGACGTTCATTGTATCGATCGTTAACTTCCTATTCGTGGCTTGTCACCTTGCGCACGCGCATCTAACATGGCGCGCGTTAGGTCGCTTCGTTAGCGGAGCATTTGTCAAGATAATTGCACGGACCGTGCCATTTATGAGACTGACATTTCCTCATTATTATGCTCTGTACAATATTTGTAATAATAGATCTTTATTTACACGGAAAGGAGGTCCGTGTTTATGTTTAAAGTGTTGTAACTATTTGTTGCTTTTTGTACGGGTCAGTCTTTGCTTTGATATGGTCACGTGTCGACAACATGGTCCATTTTATGAACAATAATCGCAACACGCGTGTGACATTATTCTTCTTATATAGAACATTAAAGATGAAGAGCATCTGTTTATATAATTTAAAGAATTATACACGGACAACGTCACGTGTGACGACACGTGGTCTAAAAACACGCTTCATAGCGATTGTAGTCTTGTCTCCTTACTGCTCAAACACACATTTATACACTGAAGATATTAACGAACAATATTTAGTTCTGTGTATTATTATATATTTTTTTATAATATATCGATTAGAATTGACTAAGATGTCAAATCCCTCGACAAAAAGGTAGTAAGTAACACTAGTTAAGAGTTCGCAACAATCAACAAGAGTTCATGAGTATATAATATCGATATTCATAATATTAAAAAACAATTCTACACTATATAATAAAATAATAAAAGAAATATCTAATTCCGCCAACATCAACTTTCCTACGATATTTTCATATTGCAAATTGTGACGTGTACGATTATATCGCAACAACCATATACATGTGTCGTTACATTCTAAAATTAGCTAAATCCAATATTAATCTTTCATATAAGAACATGTATTTTTTTTAAGATTTACACGGAGAACGAAGTTCAAAGTCTTTCGTCCATAAGGTTTTCAGTTTTTTCTTCATATTTTACAGATGCAAAATTCGAAGATCTTGAAAAATTACGAGAACATATTAGGAACGGCTAAAATTTCGTTAATTTTGAAATGTATGAGACATAGTGAAAAGCACAACAATTGAAACTTACTCCTTCGTATAAAGCGTAACAAAATTAGCCACTCTGAATAATACATCCATTTAAGAAGTCTTAGTACCATGTCATCAGTTGTTTGCCATAAAGCCACATTGAATCTATACTTCTATATTTACTATAGCTTCTGCCCGCGACTTCGTCCGCGTGGAATACTGTGTATAATATCCATTGATGTGATCAGATATTCTATATACATTTTAACAAATATAAATAGTAAATATTTACTTTATTACTCATGTACCAGTTCCGCCATTACTCCTTATCAATTGTTAAGTGTTCATAACTATAACTCGTTCAACTTTGTAATCAGTGATTATTATGGATAATAAAATTATATTTATTCAGACATGTCCTTATTTTATTACTATCGCTTGATAACATAATTATTGTATATACAAAAGTATAAATAGGTGTATCATATAACTGCATTTCTCATAAGGCGCGGAGAGTTGATTATTTCAATAAAACCTTACAGGTTCGACAGGTTTGTAATAGTAAAAAACACAACATTATTATTAATCTACAGAGGCCAGGTAAATAATAGATTTCATGTTTTTTTTTCATCTTTTGTAGACGCCAATCTATTTGTAAATTTGTGAACTTTTGTAAACCAAAGGCTATTATAGAGTGGATCAATATGTGAACGATGGTGATGTCTGGAATTGACTCCTCTCTGTTCATCCACTAAAAACGATATTGTAACGTATAATGTTTTCGAAATATATATATGTTAAAAAGATCCCGAAATATATATATGTTAAAGAGTACCAGATCGAGTTTCTTGCCGGTTCTTCTCGATGACTGGGTTGTTTTCCGAACCGCTGGTAGTTTTGACGTTCATAAGCGACTTCTCAGGCCCTAAACTGAATAAAGTATTTTTGATTTGATTTTAAATATATTTAACTAACTTCTGCCCGCGACTTCGTCCGAAAAAAATAACCACTTTCTGTTAACACTAACTTTAACTCGCAATTTCGTTTACTTAGAAGGTGAAAATATTTTTAAATAATACGTACATTAACCCCGATTTTGAAACACTCTACATTGGTGCTCCCCACCCAATGGTCTTAACGATATATAAATATGATATATAAATGAGCTATCTAACACTCAAATAATTTTTGAAATCGGACCAGTAGTTTCTGAGATTAGCCCGTTCAAGCGAACAAATTCTTCAGTTTTATAATATTAGTTTAGACTCGTACGTCGGATACTTCGAATTAAAACTGTCAGTTTTAAGGAAAATTGAAATTATTTACCACATAATCCTCTATGATATATGAAACTCAATTCCCAAATGAGTAAAAAAATAAACCATTTAACGTTTAAAGTCAACGACGTTCATTGTATTGATCGTTAACTTCCTATTCGTGGCTTGTCACCTTGCGCACGCGCATCTAACATGGCGCGCGTTAGGTCGCTTCGTTAGCGGAGCATTTGTCAAGATAATTGCACGGACCGTGCCATTTATGAGACTGACATTTCCTCATTATTATGCTCTGTACAATATTTGTAATAATAGATCTTTATTTACACGGAAAGGAGGTCCGTGTTTATGTTTAAAGTGTTGTAACTATTTGTTGCTTTTTGTACGGGTCAGTCTTTGCTTTGATATGGTCACGTGTCGACAACATGGTCCATTTTATGAACAATAATCGCAACACGCGTGTGACATTATTCTTCTTATATAGAACATTAAAGATGAAGAGCATCTGTTTATATAATTTAAAGAATTATACACGGACAACGTCACGTGTGACGACACGTGGTCTAAAAACACGCTTCATAGCGATTGTAGTCTTGTCTCCTTACTGCTCAAACACACATTTATACACTGAAGATATTAACGAACAATATTTAGTTCTGTGTATTATTATATATTTTTTTATAATATATCGATTAGAATTGACTAAGATGTCAAATCCCTCGACAAAAAGGTAGTAAGTAACACTAGTTAAGAGTTCGCAACAATCAACAAGAGTTCATGAGTATATAATATCGATATTCATAATATTAAAAAACAATTCTACACTATATAATAAAATAATAAAAGAAATATCTAATTCCGCCAACATCAACTTTCCTACGATATTTTCATATTGCAAATTGTGACGTGTACGATTATATCGCAACAACCATATACATGTGTCGTTACATTCTAAAATTAGCTAAATCCAATATTAATCTTTCATATAAGAACATGTATTTTTTTTAAAGATTTCCAGGATTTACACGGAGAACGAAGTTCAAAGTCTTTCGTCCATAAGGTTTTCAGTTTTTTCTTCATATTTTACATATGCAAAATTCGAAGATCTTGAATAATTACGAGAAAATATTAGGAACGGCTAAAATTTAGTTAATTTTGTAATGTATGACACACATAGTGAAAAGCACAACATTTTAAACTTATTCCTTCGTATAAAGCGTAACAAAATTAGCCACTCTGAATAATACATCCATTTAAGAAGTCTTAGTACATGTAACATCACGACGGCAGCGATGTTCATGGTGGTTCGCGTACCATATCATCATCAGTTGTTTGCCATAAAGCCACATTGAATCTATACTTCTATATTTAATATAGCTTCTGCCCGCCACTTCGTCCGCGTGGAATACTTTGGGCAAACTAACACGCAGCGGAAGCACTTAAAACGAAAAAAAAAGGATTTTGAAACATTCTTCATTGGTGCTCCGCTCCTACGCGTCTCAGCGTGATGATATGTAGCCTACAGCCTTCCTCGATAAACGATTTATCTAACACTGAAATAATTCTTACGAAAGAACTGAAAGAACGCGCTAATCTCAGGAAGGTCCGATTTCCAAAATGATTTCAGTCTTAGATAGCACATTTATCGAGGAAGGCGATCATCATACTAAAACCAATAGGAGCGAAGCACCAATGAAGAATGTTTCAAAGTCGAGGTTTTTTTTCCTTTTGAGAGCTTCCGCTGCGCGTTAGCGTTACCCCGAAGTGACTATTCCACATGGACGAAGTCGCTAGCAGAAGATAGGATAGTATAATAAAACATAATTTTAAAAAAATAACGTTCTACGTCACTTTTTTCTTACAAAAAGTGATGTAACCATTCTATACTAATCGCAATATTAAAACTTTATATTACAAAACACTATTCTTCTTCGCGTCTTCGGCTGCATGTTTTTCCGTGTATGTGTGTATATGTTCTTCTTCAGGTTTCAGGGTATCATTAGGTACGTAACATTTATTACTAGGTTTCGTTGTGAAAAGGTGACGAACAGGCGGTTATCCAATTGAAACTTCTTATGGCATGATAAATAGAAGTTTCCAAAAAGTGATGTAACCATTCTATACTAATCGTAATATTAAAACTTTATATTACAAAAACACAATTCTTTTTCGCGTCTTCGGCTGCATGTTTTTTCGTGTATGTGTGTATATGTTATTCTTCGGGTTTCAGGGTACCATGAGGTACGTAACATTTAATTACTAGGTTCCGTTGTGCAAAGGTTATAAAGAACAGACGATTATCCAAGTGAAACTTCTTATGGCATGATAAATAAAAATTTCCTTGCGCGTTAAACGTAAGGTATGTATATGTGTACGTGTAAGTATGTATAAGTGTCTGTCTGGGACTAGTTGTATACAAAAATAAGTAAATATGTAGTAAAATATTTAGACTACGAGGCTTCGTACAGTATATATTTTATGGGTATTCTCATATACGTATATAATTTAGTACATATTAACCAAAGAAGTTTCAATTTCTCCGCGTGTACACACGCACGCACACACGTTTTTTTTTGTATTTTTCCTTAACGTTATGTTATAAAAACTACAATACTGTACCTTAAATAGAAGTATAAATATTCATACATAATTCACGCTCGATTAAATATGTATTGTCATGATTATACTTCACGTTATTGTGTAAACAAGATGACCTGATAAGAGTTCAACGTAAATACACTACTCAAAAACTTGTCAATGTATTATTCTTTATCAAACATATGTAGGAACAGAATAGTCGAGGAGTCGAACATTATTGTGAGTCATCCGCGTAAAATAAACATATAGCTATAATTATTCGTATTAAATCGTACGCCGTTCTGAGAGTTCAACGTAAATACACTACTCAAAAACTTGTCAATGTATTATTCTTTATCAAACATATGTAGGAACAAAATAGTCGAGGAGTCGAACATTATTGTGAGTCATCGGCATAAAATAAACATATAGTTTATTCGTATTAAATGGTACGCAGTCCTCTCACAGTCCTAAAAAATAATGATCGATCAGAACGATAGTAAAAATTACCGAATTCCCGTCATAAGGGCGCTGAAGGTGGTAGAGCTAATAGATTCACTATTAGTGATTTCAGCATGAATGGATCGGCTCACCCGGGGTACTACCACCCTCTCACAGGAAACCGACGTGTAGTAACAGTGCTTACATTGTTGCGTTTCGTTTGGTCAGTGAGCGCGCCGGAGGCCCACCTCCTTTCCCCCTTCCCTTCCTCCTCCTGCCCCCAAACACAGGATGGCAACGCATTTACGACTCCCCTGGTGTTGCAAGTGTCTATGGACGGTGGTGATCGCTTAACAATAAGTGACCCACCTGTTCGTTTGCTTCCTATATAAAAACAACTATTATCTAGTTACTCGTAGAAATTTGCAGTAATATACGTATCACAGAGGTAAAACTATCGTTGTTCTTCTAAACCTTGCTTATGGACATATAATAATATGAATACACCATTTTTAAATGGAAATAACTAAGAAATCGGTTCCAGGTTTCATATCTGGTCAATGTATTCAAACTACATAAAGGATTACTGGGAGAAATTGTTTTATAATAATACAGATAGTTCGAGTATTGAGTATGAGCTCATTCATAAAGTTTCATGTTCTATTTGTTTTTTTTTTAATAATATACGAATTGTTTACTTAATTTTAATTATATTTACTGCAAGATTGGAAAATCCTAACATCGTAAATCGTTTTTACAAAGCTGTGTATCAGAAAAACTTAAAGATTAGATTCAAGTAAATTGTGGAATAGACGAAATAATGCTGCACTCTTACAGCTCTGCGCTTTAATTATATAGATTAAATGGCATAAAATTAAAAAAAAAATAGATGATTATTTTATAATTAGTATTATAACGTAACTACTTAAGACCGAAGACCGAAAAAGGTATGAATGGATTGTGTGAAAAATGATATGTGTAAAAATGTGTGAATACTGAGATGACATCTGATAGGCAACAGTGGAAAAGGAAAACATGTTGTGCCGACTCTACTTAGGTGGGATAAGGGTAAGAAGATGATGATAACCTTATCGTCTTTATGCACATCTAGGGATGTCTTCCATTAAGAAATTAGCGATACAGTACATTAGGTTCGGTACGGGCCTCAACGGGGTTATTTATCGTGCGCATTGTTGTCACAGGTGGCCCGACGACGTAAGTGAGTTATATTTGTTTAAACCGAAATTATCGACGTCTACAGCGAACTTATTATCTGATTAAGACCCGGTTTTGTCTGACAGGTGACGTGCCGTCTCTTTCCTGGTTGAGTCATCCGTAACGTGCCGTCTCTCTCGATGTGTTCCGAGTTGGGTCTTCGCGTTTATTTCGGACGTACGTTTGTTTCGTTTATTCTTCTAATGCTGAATGCACTGTCTTGAATTCGGAATGCTTTTTTTATGAAAGACGGGAGGAATACTGCGGATATTTATTGTCTTTGTATAGTAGTGCCTCTTTAAAAGATTTATTTTATCGCCACACTAGCTGTACCCGCGACTTCGTCTGCGTGGAACCTCATGTAAAATAATGGTGGCTAATAAAATCATCTGAATCTGAATATAAAGTCCACTTACTTATCTACTTCTTTTTCGTACTTAACAATTTTTTTTTAATTCTAGGGGGCAAACGAACAGGTGGGTCACCTGATGTTAAGTGATCACCACCGTCCATAGACACTAGCAATACCAGGGGAGTCGCAAGTGCGTTGCCATCCTGTGTTTGGGGGAGGGGAGGAAGAGGAGGAGAGTTAGGGAGAGGGGAGGTGGGGCTCCGGCGCTCTCACTGACCGAACGTAACGCAACAATGCAAGCACTGTTACTTGACGTCGGTTTTCTGTGTCAGGGCGAATCGACCCATTCATGCTGAACCCAGTAATAGCTTCAGCGTGGCTCTACAACCTAAAATGCCATAACATAAAACGACACAAGATGCATCGACATTAAAACTACAATAACTTTTGATAGAGTGAACCGATTTTAATGAAACTAAATGCTACTCGAGGATATGCTTTATGATTTTCTTAATTAGGTTTTATCGTGAACGCAGTACTTTAGCAGCAATGCGTGTTTATAAAAGTAGTCCGGTGAAGCTGTAAATACCTTGCCAGGTCAATAGCATAGTCAGTTCGAAAAAAAAAAAAAAAGTGTTTATAAAAACAGACAGACATTTCTAAAAAAGATTGAAATGTATTTTATTACTTATTCCTGGACCCTGTAACATTTTTTTCACAAAAATCTTTTTATTATCTGTATATAGATATCAAATCGGAATTTTACCGATGAGACGAAAAAATCACTATGTTGGAAAAATTTAAAGTGGAATAAATAGTTAAAATATACAGTTGAACGCCGGTGGAAACCCTGACAAATGGAGATTGCTCTCACTTCTCGTCATTTCATGTTTAAGCCTCAAGAACGATCATTATAATGATAGAAATCTAAGTAAATAGGTGACGTCTTAGAAAAAGCAGTATTTTGGTGACTCATCGTTTAATACCATAATCCTCATTATCGTTATGCAATTTACTTGGAAACGTAGCCTGAATAATATTCCTACTTTTTGTTAATCAGCGCTAACATATAACTACGATTAAAAGTAAAATGTGTTGGTTCGAATGTAGATTAAAAATTTTCTGAATGACCGATTCTATACTGAAAAATCGTTCACTACTAGATGCGTAAATATATTGTACACTAGCCGACCCGTGCCCACTTCGTTGAGCGGTAAGCGTGGAATGGTTATTTTGCGCTAAAACGCAGCGGAAGCTCTGAAAAGGAAAAAAATACCCCGATTTTGCAACATTCTTCATTGCTGCTCCGCTCCTATGTGTCTTAGCGTGATGATATATAGCCTATAACCTTCCCTGATAAATTAGCTATATAACACTGAAAGAATTTTCCAAATCGGATCAGTAGTTCCTGAGATTACACCTTACAATGTCACAAACTCTACCTCTTTATAATAATAGTATAGATTATTAGTATAGATTATAGATAATATAGTTAGATAATAGCTTCTGCCCGCGACTTCGTACGCGTGGAATGGTTATTTTGCGCTAAGACGCAGCGGAAGCTCTGAAAAGGAAAAATTACCCCGATTTTGCAACATTCTTCATTGCTGCTCCGCTCCTATATGTCTTAACGTGACGATATACCTCTTTATAATATTAGTATAGATTTTAATTAAAATCTAAAAAGACGCGAACGATCGCTAACTTGTTATAGTTAATCAGAATCGAAGCACGTTTGATTGTTTCTATTCGTGGCAGCACGTTCATGTTTGTCTTTGTAGAGAAGTTCTTCAACGCACTTTTAGGACGGTGGCCTAATTCGGAAGAAGTAAAACGTCACGAACGGACGTTACAAATGTAACGGAAGTGCAACTGTCACTTGAAGCGGACTATTAAGAACTACTTAACCTCGATTTTTATGTGGATTTTTTCTAACGTGTAATGTTTTTAATAACAATTTATAACCCTTTAAAGAAATTAAATTAACAATAACAATTTATTTAGGAAGTTTTTATGTCATATAATAAGATTTTTACTTATCAATATTCAAGTGAACAAATTCGTTTATTAATATAATAAACGGAAGTATATGCTTTTGCGATTGGGTATTTGTTTTTCCTCATTAACAATTCTTCTTATATCATAAGGAAAACAAAATGATTGAGCGAACGTACAGATCAGAGAAAAATCTACTTAAAGTATGGCTCGCTTCGTTATATTTTACACCAAACGCCTTTATTATCTGTTCTTACATCGAAGTATGCTTTCCAAATTCATAGGACATTTGTTCCGTTCCTTTACAAGTTTAGGAACCGGGGGAATAGTTGAGAATGCTAAATATATTTTGTGTGAAAGATTTTCTGCCAAATGAACAAAAAATTAATTTACCTACCTACCAGTAAAATACAGTACCAGTACAGTTTCGAGGTTAAAATAGTAAGGGTAAGTACCCTTACATATGATGGATCGAAATCCAATTATGACAAGTATCTTTCTCACCCATAATACATACATATTGTGCGTGGAAGTATAGAATGCTTTGCGCGGGGGTAGTGTTTTACAGCCTGACTGGGTCGCAACCACCATGTGTATGGTGAAAAAGCCCGTCATAGTGATTCGCTTACGGGTCGTGTTTCAGGATCAGCCTGTGCATATCCAGCTTTTCGCGGGCCGACATGACTGCGGCGACCGGCGATGGATAGTGTGTCACTCGGTGGTCGCCATAGTTTTTGGATTGTACTGTGCTTACCTTCAGGCACAGTGCAGTCATTTTGCTGTGCTACAATACAATCAATAAAATAGAACTTAGACACGAATTATGTGTATCTCAACAGATGAGGAAACTTTATTTGTCTTTAACACTGTGGCCTGACTTTATAGCTAATTTTATTTTTCTTTAACACTAGCCTGACTGTATAGCTAATGTAATCGCTCCATAAATCCTGTGATAGAGCCGACTCCACCTAACACTAACTAATGCAGTAACTAGTTACTTTCTGAAACATTTGCGTAAAATTGACTATTCTGTGATCATTTTGATTTGTCATAAATATTATTTTTAAGTATGTTCATCATGCGTGTAAAGTTCAGTTTATCATTCATTACTCATTCTCATATAGTACAGTGTATTATCTACGTTCCTAACTGTGTAGCTTGTTAGAAATAACATACGAAACAGACGCGAGAAAACGGAGGCAGTATGTATTGTTAACAAAAAGTACGTTTATACTATGTTAAATTGACACTAGTGGTAACCACTTACCGTTAGTGTAGAAACATAAGTAGTGACTGACAAATAAAAACGTATTAAACCATCGAATAAGTTTCGTTGAACTTCTACTTACTGCTATGCTATTACACTGCTAGCCCATAATGGGAACCATAAAAATGCATGTCCAACACCTCGATTCAAATAAGGAACACGGTTTATGACATTACTAACTGATGCCCGCAGATCTGTCCGAGTGATTAACGAATGGGAACCATAAAAATGCATGTCCAACACCTCGATTCGAATAAGGAACACGGTTTATGACATTACTAACTGATGCCCGCAGATCTTTCCGAGTGATTAACCTGGTTTTATTGAGGGTAACAAACGCGACATCGTAATATTAACACACATAATATTTGTTACGCTAAAGCCTATATACGTAATTGCATACTCGACGAGTTTATACAAATATGTACGTACGCATGAGGGTTTTTTTAAATATTAGTACGACATAATAATAAAACAAACCAAATACAACGGCGACCAAAGACAAACATACAGCTTGATAGTTGCGACTCCGTTTAGTTATTGCGACAACACACTGACTGATTCTTCTCCAATATTGCATATATATATATGTAATCCGCTTTATAATTGATTTTATTAGTAGGTAAATAATTTCATTTATATCAAACACTAGCTGACCCGTGCCCACTTCGTTGGGCGGTAATAGGCATTATCAAGCTACAACTTTTTTCTAGAACTCAAACATATATCTCTCATCGTTAAGGCAGCGTTCGTTAGAAACTTTTTCGTTCGAACATTTTTTCTCCGACTCCCCAGATATTCCCTACAACCACACAAACTTTACCTCTTAATAATATAATATTAGTATAGATTATATAATTAGTTAATAGCTCCTGCCCGCGACTTCGTACGCGTGGAATAGTTATTTTGCGCTAAGACGCAGCGGAAGCTCTCAAAAGGAAAAAATACCCTGATTTTGCAACATTCTTCATTCTATGGGTCTTAGCGTGATGATATTATAGCCTATAACCTTCCCTGATAAATGAGTTATATAACATTGAAAGAATTTTCCAAATCAAATCAGTAGTTCCTGAGATTACCCCACACAACGTCAGAAACTCACAAACCTCTTTATAATATTAGTATAGATAAAGGCAGACATTATACCGCACGCCATCAGCAAAGTTCATCCTCATATCTTGTACAAAAAATTCCTCTCTCTCTCTGAAGCTCTCAGAAGACTACTGATTCAAGTGAGAGAAGAGATTATTAAAGTGCCTAAAATGTAAGTGTCGAAAAGCTATAATGACAAGCTTGTCTGCCATCATCGATATAATAATGATTTATTATTAACATACAACATCACTTAGGCAATGATGATAAATGTCAAACTACATATCCCCAATCCAAAATGACACAACGTGTAAAAGCAGCCCAATAAAAAAAAATCCTTTTCTAAAAAGCGAGCTGGTTAACTACCAGCCTCAAGTTGAAAAGTTCTCGTTAAGCACCTGTTGGCGTATTCCAGCAGTTGTACCAGAGAACCAGCCCCCTCTATGTTTACAGTGGTTACCATCGTCATTTAACATCAGTTGAGATTGTGTTCAAACGCTAAAACCTCATCATCATTATTACCCTTATCCCACTTAAGTAGGGTCGGCACAACATGTTTTCTTTTTCCACTCTCTCCTGTCATTTCAGTATGCACACCTTTTACGCACATAGCATTTTTCACACAATCCATCCATACCTTTTTCGGTCTTCCTCTACTCGTATATCCGTCCACAAACATACTCAACACTTTTCTAGTTACATGGTTGTCATCTCTCCTCATGACATGCCCATACCATGCTAACCTATTACTCCTCAACTTATCTGTCACTGGTGCTATTTTCAAACTTCCTCTGGTATACTCATTCTTAATTTTATCTATTCTAGTCACACCACACATCCACCTTAACATTCCCCTTGAGTTTCAAAGTTAGCGTTCAAACGCTAAAACCTACAAAAAAAAATACCTGGCACTTATTTATCAAATTATTTAACCATCTTGGGTTGCATGTTAACGAAACTGGCATATTCATATTTACCATTAGACTGGAGACCAGTCTTGTAACCTAAACTAGCTTAGACTAATATATCTTAATAAATTGGCCTTGTGTAAAACGGATTCCTTAGAATTTATTTCATACCGTTGTAAATTAAAAAACTAAACACGTCGAAAACAAGTTACACGAATTTTATCATTATATATAAAAACTAACAGGAATTTATGCTAATTCTTGTCTCGTATGTACATTGTTTAAAGTATTTTATATTGTTTTATTTTTATACTCTTGCTCATTATTCATTTCCCGCCAAAATTCGTGGTCTATTTCTTGACAGGAGACAAATATTGATCGTTGTCCAATTTACTTTGTTCATCAGCAAATAATACTATTTTTAACTGGGTCAATATTATTAATTATATTTGTTTATAAAGCCTATATTTATCTTAAACTTAATACCGGATAATACATCCATACATGTTTATGTATGTATGACAAAATTTGAGTAATTTTAAATCTTTGCCTTCAAATATAAAATAAACACGCGCATGGCGATTTTGCCGCTAATGCCACAGATAGATGACACATCACGTTACTTGACAGTGGCAAAACTGTGTAAAATAGATACGACACATAAAAAACTACATATGATAATCGAATGCGAGTAGAGGCAATAAATAAATAGCAAATTACTAAGGACCTAGTTACAACAGTTACAAATGTTATTGAAATGATTCACGTGCACGCATGCGTAAAAATGACCCCGATTTTGTTTAGTTATTGTTTCACCGCCACATTTTTATTTTTATTTTGTGAAATGTTTGTGCAACTTTCTAATATATTCTGGCTATTTTCTTGTGAATGTTTTTTGGTAATTATTGAATAATTTTATTTAGCCATGATCACCAACTTTTCGTGGTTCTATATAAACGCTCTAATCAAAAACAAGTACAGGAGGTTTTACAGAATAACTTGCGTCATACATTACAAACATTATCCGTGTTTATAATTGATAGATAAATTTGACAAGGTTAAATTAAATAAAGACTTATTACGAAAATATTTATGTATCAAAAACTTATTTAAAAAAAAATTAAGATTATATTAAATTTGTCGCTTCTAAAGGAGAGTATGCTAATAAATTCATCTCTATTATCACATATTATATTTACTGCTATATAAACAGAAACACTGCAGTGTAATTTCTTTTTTGAACTGACCACGCTATTAGCCTGACGGGTCTTCACAGCTTCACCGGACTAAGTATTATTTCCATTCCTCGCTTTCATTGAAAACTCTTTTCGCGTCTGCTAAACCTTCTCTTCGCAACATCCGAAACTGTAGCAAGTTATTTTTTTATAACGTCTTATACCTTTTACTGTATTAGCGTTTGAACAACATCATCTTCTGTTAAGTAATGTTGTGATCCAAAATCATGACACTGTTAGCCAAGAAGAACTGGCTCTCCGGTGCATACCCGAATACACCTATATATGCTTTGCGATAGATTTTCAACACGAAGGTTGTATGTAAGTAGATAGATATTTAGAGAATTCTTTGATCACGATGTTTTCCTTCGTGGAGAGCTCAGGTTTATTTTAGGTTATATACTAAATAATAATAGTCTGTATTCAATAGACTCATTACCAAATGACATTTAGTGGCAAATGACTAAAATGATATTTTATACATTTATATATTATTTTGTAATATTAATATAACTAAACGGATTTTTATGTGGTTTTCACCAGTAGATAAAGCGACTCACGAAGAGGGTTTAAGTATATAATTTGTCAAGGTTTTTTTTATTATTAAGACGGGATAACGTCCACCGAGCCCACTAGTTTGTTATATAGCGTTAGATAACAGTTATAATTGATATTAAATCACGTAGTTATACTCCTAAATAAATAGCAAAGTATATATATTAGTCAAAACCGAAAAATTGTACATACCTACAGATTTGAAGTTTATTATTAAATTAAAATATTTTTTTGTTTTATGAAATAAATTTTTTTAATGTATAAGCAAGGAGTATTGATTATTTATTCTTTTTTTAAAGGCAACTTTCGATGTATTAATGATCAAGTGCTATGTCGCAGGAGACTTTATGAATATACCATTAACAGGTACAAAATGTACACTGACAGAAAACAATTTGAGTAACACGTAAATAATCATTCTGTGTGCGAAGCGCCTAATCTATGCTTAAACGACGTAAATGTGTGCTATAATGGTTTTAAAAAAAGCAATTAAGGCATTTTTTGCAATTTTCTTATAATATAAATAAAATATAATTGCTTGAAAAATAATTTCAAGAATACAATACAAAATCATAAGGTACTTATGAAATGATTATTTAAAAAAATATTGCCACTTAAATCATTGTTACTAATGATACCCAATTCCAAACCATAATTTGTTTCCTATAATTGAATGGGCAGTTACTTTTTTTTCTATTCAACCGATTACATGTGGTAATTCATACACACCGAGTCTCAGTTTTGTTTCTGCTTGTAATAAAACACTTTATTTTCATATTCAGGAAATTAGCAAAGAAATTATTAAATTATTACGGTTAATTTATTATTACGGTTATTAATACAGTTTCATTATGATGATTTCCTTTTAACCAGTTGTTCGAACCACAGTAATTAATTGGGCAGGATTCATAAATAATATATTTCCTAATAATGATGACTATTTTTTTCTGTAATGCGTAGGATAGCGTGCGATTTGTGTCAACTGATATTAATGTAGTCAAAGATGGTTACACTCTAAAGTAAGTGTTAAGGAGCATTTCTACCGGAAAATTATTTATTCCGGACCTTATTCGATTTAAAGATTTACTCAATAAATTTTTATAAGGTAAGTATTTTTAAGTGCCTACCGTCTACTTTTCAATACGTATTGAAATCCGTTAGATCAACACCTGAAGTCAACGAGCGATACTCAGATCCAACACACACATACACAAACCCTAAAAGAAACACCCACACGCGAATAATTCATGTTGTTGATTAGAAATACTACATTCCAAAATTGAGTTTTGAAATATTTTGAAATAAATGCGTAGCGTACCCGATTCGATTCCAAAGCCTCGGCGCTGTGCTCCTCCTTCTGTCGGAAGCAATTAGTGCATTTGCTCTTATTGAAGATGTTCGGTGCGAATTTCCTGCAATCCGATCGCCCAGACATGATTGTCAGAGGTCAGGGTCACTTCAACGTTCACTATGTCACCGTGCACAGCATGATGGTACTGCAAAACACAAGCACTAGACGAGATTATTCGCCTGTTTTCCAAAAAAGCCAAACACGTAGTTTATCACGCGCTCACCCACCGGTGAGTGAGCCAGCTATCAGCGAAATCACTGCAAGTGAAGTGAACGCTAACTGCTAACGTCATATAAAAACACATACACTAAACCACAATCTCCTTCGGCAACCGAACACCGAAGCAGTCGTCAATCGCGTAAACAATATTCGTATTCACGTCAAAATATCAAATAATAAACATCGATTTTACAACAAACACGCGGAGATCGCGAGCGCGCTACAACACAACCACCCGTCCATTTTACATCTGATAGAAAACCAGCGAACAGTTTGTTGTTTTACAACTTCTCTTTTCTTGTTTATACATTTGTAACTTAAATTTATCTGTGTTTGTGAAGTATCTATGTAGTTGTGACTATCGCTTGCCTTTTTTATTTCGTTCCGTATAAGTCATGCTGTCCTTGTCTATACATATTTCGGGTTGTGCTGCCATCTATTGAAAGATATATATTATTTTACCGTTCTGATACACAAGAAGTAAACACAAAATTTAAATGCTTTATTAAGTATCGAATAGATGGCACTACCAAATATCTATAGAATTATTTGTTTATATTAAAACTATAATCTTTTTAGATTCCAGTAATATACATAGTATGTATAATTATATTATAATTGCGAAGTCGTAGTGATCGAATATTATGTATTATATTTGATACCAAATCTGCTTTGTTTTACTTAATTACATAACGTATTATATTAAGTTTATAATAATAATGTAACTAAAAAGTAATTTTACTACATTTTTCTTTCTGCTTTTATTGTGCGATGTCTGAAGAAACTGTAATTAACGATATTGGCACAGGTCTTTTGATTATTTCATAAGCAGACTGTTTTAATGAATTTACGTTTTGGATACGTTTTGGTTACTTTTCATGTGTCCAGCCAGTGTGACGGACGTTTTCGATGGTCAGCCACAAAGCTGATTATTATTAGGAATCATAGTTTCTAAAACAGAAACGGTCAAACCAAAAACACCTCGTTTGGTTATATGCGACCGTTTATTTTGCGATAGTTCTCATGATACAAAGTATTTGTTGATAGTTTAGTGATTTTATAGTTTTAAATATTTCTATAGGTATAGGCACATATAAAAGAAAAATCCAGTAGGTGAAAAACAAATGAGCGATTGATTTTTGAAAATAAGTATCATAGTTACATTATAAAACGAATTTAAATTTGGAATCCGAAGTGGAAGAACAATATATTCACACTAGAAAGTATTAAAAATCGGCGATATGTTTGGAATGAATATATCCCTTTTAAAATTAAAGTTTTAATTTTTTAACTGCTTAGTCCAGATTATTTCATATATACAGAATCTAACAAATCATTAAGATTTAATCTGTGTTCTTGACAGTTAACAAAGTTTGACAGTAACAATATTGACATTGACAGCTCTCATCCGATGTGACGTTATGAGACAGCTGCCCAATAAAATAGCGTGTGCTGTATTCGTGTTATCACACATATTACCGCAACAAATTCTCTGAAATTATCAGTCTAGCACACGTCGCTAACGAAACAGCCGACTCCTGTTTCTCAGTTTTCTCTAATCCTTAATTTAATATCAAGGTGAGATATCAGTCATTGTGTTTAGTGTATTATAGTCTGCTGTTACTTGATTAATTAGGTTGAGTGTCAATTCGAAATTTGAATTTTTCTTCTATAGGTTTAGTCATCCGGTGTAATAAAATAGCGCGCTCCCATAATTGTGTATAGAGGTTACAATTAAATAGATTTTAATGTGTGCCTGTTCTAGAATGGAGGATTTAAGTTTCGTTCCTGATCTTCCGAGTGGGCCTCTGGACGTATATAGAAGCAGTGCCTCGTTCGACTGGAAACGTCTCAAACTAGCTTTGGAAGGGGACATCGAGCTATTAAAATTAAAGGTAAGTTATTTAACCGTTAATGTCACTGGAATGTGAGTTAAATTTTGATAACAAACGAAATGAGAACATATTTATGTTATGTTTTATGCACCTAAAGGATTAAATTTCATTGTATATTTTCATATCTACTTTGCTGAGTATTTTTTTATGTTACAATTAACTTTTTATTGGTTATTTGGAACTGTTTTTAAATATTATATGTTATTTTTTATTACTTTTAACTATGTTCTTATTGAAAATAAAAATTTCCATTTACTTATTCTGGTACAGGGGTTATAAATATTATCTATATTTCGCAGTTAATTTAATCTGTAGTCATAATTTTTTTATTGAGTATTATTTAGATACTATTCAATCCAATTTATAGCTACAATTCATTCTCATTAAAAGGATAAAGTAATGATAAATAATGTAATATAAGACCCTTTTTTATGTAAAATATCAAAAGAATATTTCAATACTTTTGTTAAATAGATATTATTATCTCATATTGACGAAGATTTTAAGTATTCAATGAGGAAGTAATTAAAAAAGCAAACAAATAAATATCTAATGCTATAACCGTTTAGAATATAATGTCTAAGTCACTGATTATCATATAAATGTATAAATCAAACTAATGGGAATATTAATTTAAATATTGTCCACCTGCTTCACTAGACATACATTAAAATGTAATTATAATTGTTTTAAAAAAATCCACACAGTTCTATCCACACTATAATGTTACTTTTTACAAATAAGCCTCTGAACTAATGTCATTATATTTTTTAACATTTGACATTCAACATTTCAGTAATCATTCTAATGTTAAGACTGCTTTTTTTTCTAAAAAGTACCTACTGATTTAAGCTATTATTTGTCTATAAGTCAGTTTAAAGAATTTTATTGAGGATGAGAAGATTTTAGAGAATGTCAAAAATCAGTATAATTTATACACAGTTCAGATAGCATACTGAACCTGGAGTACAAATGACTGGAATTCCTGCATTTTCTGTTTATTTTCTTATATTTGTTTTTCTTAATCAATTTCAATAATATATCTCATATAAAGTAATCCAATTATTTGAAGAAAAGAAAAAATATGAATAAAAAGTGGCTATATATAAAAATATGGAAGAATCTACTTGGTTTGATTATGTATTTTAATGTTACAGCTAAAAATGAACACTAATTGTCACTTTCTGTTAGTGTCTTTAAACAAATTAATAATAAAATCATTTGTATTACAAAATTTGTGTACCAATATAAAATTCATCAAAAATATATGTATATATAGTGTTAATGACTATGTCCAGTACCATTATGGCACACCCGAGAGGCGAGACTACAACGCCACCCGGGGAACCACTATTGACCTGCGATACCGCGCTATTGACTTTATCGGGGGTGTTACTAATGACCTCGAACGCTATTGGTTGAACTTATCGGCTGTTCATTATTCACCCCGGTGTGAGACTACATTTGTGGGAGTTCGGCATATAAAGGGCAAGATGTCGCTGGTTTGGACGCACTCCTATGTGGAAGTTACTGTAAGGCGAAGCTCTACCCGGATAAATAGTTAGTGCCTTCAGAGTGTTTATTGCCATTCCTGACTGCATCGACTCTATACGTGATTAGTGTAACAATATTGTGTGTGAAATCTGCTGTTTCCATTTGTCAATGTTTGTATTTTTTATATATATTTAGGTTTTGGCCACAATGTCATCTGATGTTAAATAACAATGTCCTCTAAGGTGATAAAAACACTAAACATAGAGAGGGACTGGCTCTCAAGTGCAGTTGTCCAAAAACAACAACAGGTGCTTGGTGACAGATTTCAATTTGAGGGTAGTAGCCAGCCAGGCTGACTTCGAAAAAATCTACCATCATGTATTTATTTTTGAATGGTAACAAAATTAATGAATCAATATTAGAAGATATGAGTGATCTTACATTTCAAAATAAGCTAAATCTAATTTTAGCCATACCTAATATTTTGCGTTATTTTAAAGATCTTCAAATTTTATACATGTAAAATATGAATATCATAGAAAAAAATCTATAGGACCGACAAAATTTTGAACTTCGTTCTCTATGTATATATGAATAATTAAAATTTGATTTAGCTCATTTCTAAATAAAAGGACTCCTATTCATTGTAAATTTATTTTTGAAAACATAATAACCTAACAAAAATTAAACAATTGCAAATTTATAGCTACATATTTTTTTTCCTTGCAAGCCATTATTTGTTTCAGTATAATATCTTAAACACATCACAAAAATTATTACACCAACTTCCCAGAAGATAAACAAATTATAAGAAATTGTATGAGTCAGAAACAATTAAGATTGTTTGTAAATTAATGACTCAATAGTCCCATTATTGTATTTTGAATTGATGACAACCATATATATATATACAGTACAAAATATTGTTAACTCTCATGTGCAGCGCTAAAGCGCAATTTAGAATACGCGAACTATAGTTCTTATGTTCTTTCTTATCAATATAAATGCGAAAAAATCTGAAAAGACACATTACATTTAACAATCTTATTATATGTATAGATTTAGATCAAATTTCTGTATGTAGTTCTGTCTGTCTGTTACAAAATACGTATAGTCAGCCGGTCCGTCAGGGAAACCAATTAACACTCTGTAGGTACACTGAGTATTTATCCAGGCAGAGCTTCGCCTTACAACAACTCCCACATAGAAATTAATGCAGATCACGACACGACGCAATCTTCTCGCTCCTGCTACGCAGGTGCGATTCATAAATAATATATTTCCTAATAATGATGACTATTTTTTTCTGTAATGCGTAGGATAGCGTGCGATTTGTGTCAACTGATATTAATGTAGTCAAAGATGGTTACACTCTAAAGTAAGTGTTAAGGAGCATTTCTACCGGAAAATTATTTATTCCGGACCTTATTCGATTTAAAGATTTACTCAATAAATTTTTATAAGGTAAGTATTTTTAAGTGCCTACCGTCTACTTTTCAATACGTATTGAAATCCGTTAGATCAACACCTGAAGTCAACGAGCGATACTCAGATCCAACACACACATACACAAACCCTAAAAGAAACACCCACACGCGAATAATTCATGTTGTTGATTAGAAATACTACATTCCAAAATTGAGTTTTGAAATATTTTGAAATAAATGCGTAGCGTACCCGATTCGATTCCAAAGCCTCGGCGCTGTGCTCCTCCTTCTGTCGGAAGCAATTAGTGCATTTGCTCTTATTGAAGATGTTCGGTGCGAATTTCCTGCAATCCGATCGCCCAGACATGATTGTCAGAGGTCAGGGTCACTTCAACGTTCACTATGTCACCGTGCACAGCATGATGGTACTGCAAAACACAAGCACTAGACGAGATTATTCGCCTGTTTTCCAAAAAAGCCAAACACGTAGTTTATCACGCGCTCACCCACCGGTGAGTGAGCCAGCTATCAGCGAAATCACTGCAAGTGAAGTGAACGCTAACTGCTAACGTCATATAAAAACACATACACTAAACCACAATCTCCTTCGGCAACCGAACACCGAAGCAGTCGTCAATCGCGTAAACAATATTCGTATTCACGTCAAAATATCAAATAATAAACATCGATTTTACAACAAACACGCGGAGATCGCGAGCGCGCTACAACACAACCACCCGTCCATTTTACATCTGATAGAAAACCAGCGAACAGTTTGTTGTTTTACAACTTCTCTTTTCTTGTTTATACATTTGTAACTTAAATTTATCTGTGTTTGTGAAGTATCTATGTAGTTGTGACTATCGCTTGCCTTTTTTATTTCGTTCCGTATAAGTCATGCTGTCCTTGTCTATACATATTTCGGGTTGTGCTGCCATCTATTGAAAGATATATATTATTTTACCGTTCTGATACACAAGAAGTAAACACAAAATTTAAATGCTTTATTAAGTATCGAATAGATGGCACTACCAAATATCTATAGAATTATTTGTTTATATTAAAACTATAATCTTTTTAGATTCCAGTAATATACATAGTATGTATAATTATATTATAATTGCGAAGTCGTAGTGATCGAATATTATGTATTATATTTGATACCAAATCTGCTTTGTTTTACTTAATTACATAACGTATTATATTAAGTTTATAATAATAATGTAACTAAAAAGTAATTTTACTACATTTTTCTTTCTGCTTTTATTGTGCGATGTCTGAAGAAACTGTAATTAACGATATTGGCACAGGTCTTTTGATTATTTCATAAGCAGACTGTTTTAATGAATTTACGTTTTGGATACGTTTTGGTTACTTTTCATGTGTCCAGCCAGTGTGACGGACGTTTTCGATGGTCAGCCACAAAGCTGATTATTATTAGGAATCATAGTTTCTAAAACAGAAACGGTCAAACCAAAAACACCTCGTTTGGTTATATGCGACCGTTTATTTTGCGATAGTTCTCATGATACAAAGTATTTGTTGATAGTTTAGTGATTTTATAGTTTTAAATATTTCTATAGGTATAGGCACATATAAAAGAAAAATCCAGTAGGTGAAAAACAAATGAGCGATTGATTTTTGAAAATAAGTATCATAGTTACATTATAAAACGAATTTAAATTTGGAATCCGAAGTGGAAGAACAATATATTCACACTAGAAAGTATTAAAAATCGGCGATATGTTTGGAATGAATATATCCCTTTTAAAATTAAAGTTTTAATTTTTTAACTGCTTAGTCCAGATTATTTCATATATACAGAATCTAACAAATCATTAAGATTTAATCTGTGTTCTTGACAGTTAACAAAGTTTGACAGTAACAATATTGACATTGACAGCTCTCATCCGATGTGACGTTATGAGACAGCTGCCCAATAAAATAGCGTGTGCTGTATTCGTGTTATCACACATATTACCGCAACAAATTCTCTGAAATTATCAGTCTAGCACACGTCGCTAACGAAACAGCCGACTCCTGTTTCTCAGTTTTCTCTAATCCTTAATTTAATATCAAGGTGAGATATCAGTCATTGTGTTTAGTGTATTATAGTCTGCTGTTACTTGAATAATTAGGTTGAGTGTCAATTCGAAATTTGAATTTTTCTTCTATAGGTTTAGTCATCCGGTGTAATAAAATAGCGCGCTCCCATAATTGTGTATAGAGGTTACAATTAAATAGATTTTAATGTGTGCCTGTTCTAGAATGGAGGATTTAAGTTTCGTTCCTGATCTTCCGAGTGGGCCTCTGGACGTATATAGAAGCAGTGCCTCGTTCGACTGGAAACGTCTCAAACTAGCTTTGGAAGGGGACATCGAGCTATTAAAATTAAAGGTAAGTTATTTAACCGTTAATGTCACTGGAATGTGAGTTAAATTTTGATAACAAACGAAATGAGAACATATTTATGTTATGTTTTATGCACCTAAAGGATTAAATTTCATTGTATATTTTCATATCTACTTTGCTGAGTATTTTTTTATGTTACAATTAACTTTTTATTGGTTATTTGGAACTGTTTTTAAATATTATATGTTATTTTTTATTACTTTTAACTATGTTCTTATTGAAAATAAAAATTTCCATTTACTTATTCTGGTACAGGGGTTATAAATATTATCTATATTTCGCAGTTAATTTAATCTGTAGTCATAATTTTTTTATTGAGTATTATTTAGATACTATTCAATCCAATTTATAGCTACAATTCATTCTCATTAAAAGGATAAAGTAATGATAAATAATGTAATATAAGACCCTTTTTTATGTAAAATATCAAAAGAATATTTCAATACTTTTGTTAAATAGATATTATTATCTCATATTGACGAAGATTTTAAGTATTCAATGAGGAAGTAATTAAAAAAGCAAACAAATAAATATCTAATGCTATAACCGTTTAGAATATAATGTCTAAGTCACTGATTATCATATAAATGTATAAATCAAACTAATGGGAATATTAATTTAAATATTGTCCACCTGCTTCACTAGACATACATTAAAATGTAATTATAATTGTTTTAAAAAAATCCACACAGTTCTATCCACACTATAATGTTACTTTTTACAAATAAGCCTCTGAACTAATGTCATTATATTTTTTAACATTTGACATTCAACATTTCAGTAATCATTCTAATGTTAAGACTGCTTTTTTTTCTAAAAAGTACCTACTGATTTAAGCTATTATTTGTCTATAAGTCAGTTTAAAGAATTTTATTGAGGATGAGAAGATTTTAGAGAATGTCAAAAATCAGTATAATTTATACACAGTTCAGATAGCATACTGAACCTGGAGTACAAATGACTGGAATTCCTGCATTTTCTGTTTATTTTCTTATATTTGTTTTTCTTAATCAATTTCAATAATATATCTCATATAAAGTAATCCAATTATTTGAAGAAAAGAAAAAATATGAATAAAAAGTGGCTATATATAAAAATATGGAAGAATCTACTTGGTTTGATTATGTATTTTAATGTTACAGCTAAAAATGAACACTAATTGTCACTTTCTGTTAGTGTCTTTAAACAAATTAATAATAAAATCATTTGTATTACAAAATTTGTGTACCAATATAAAATTCATCAAAAATATATGTATATATAGTGTTAATGACTATGTCCAGTACCATTATGGCACACCCGAGAGGCGAGACTACAACGCCACCCGGGGAACCACTATTGACCTGCGATACCGCGCTATTGACTTTATCGGGGGTGTTACTAATGACCTCGAACGCTATTGGTTGAACTTATCGGCTGTTCATTATTCACCCCGGTGTGAGACTACATTTGTGGGAGTTCGGCATATAAAGGGCAAGATGTCGCTGGTTTGGACGCACTCCTATGTGGAAGTTACTGTAAGGCGAAGCTCTACCCGGATAAATAGTTAGTGCCTTCAGAGTGTTTATTGCCATTCCTGACTGCATCGACTCTATACGTGATTAGTGTAACAATATTGTGTGTGAAATCTGCTGTTTCCATTTGTCAATGTTTGTATTTTTTATATATATTTAGGTTTTGGCCACAATGTCATCTGATGTTAAATAACAATGTCCTCTAAGGTGATAAAAACACTAAACATAGAGAGGGACTGGCTCTCAAGTGCAGTTGTCCAAAAACAACAACAGGTGCTTGGTGACAGATTTCAATTTGAGGGTAGTAGCCAGCCAGGCTGACTTCGAAAAAATCTACCATCATGTATTTATTTTTGAATGGTAACAAAATTAATGAATCAATATTAGAAGATATGAGTGATCTTACATTTCAAAATAAGCTAAATCTAATTTTAGCCATACCTAATATTTTGCGTTATTTTAAAGATCTTCAAATTTTATACATGTAAAATATGAATATCATAGAAAAAAATCTATAGGACCGACAAAATTTTGAACTTCGTTCTCTATGTATATATGAATAATTAAAATTTGATTTAGCTCATTTCTAAATAAAAGGACTCCTATTCATTGTAAATTTATTTTTGAAAACATAATAACCTAACAAAAATTAAACAATTGCAAATTTATAGCTACATATTTTTTTTCCTTGCAAGCCATTATTTGTTTCAGTATAATATCTTAAACACATCACAAAAATTATTACACCAACTTCCCAGAAGATAAACAAATTATAAGAAATTGTATGAGTCAGAAACAATTAAGATTGTTTGTAAATTAATGACTCAATAGTCCCATTATTGTATTTTGAATTGATGACAACCATATATATATATACAGTACAAAATATTGTTAACTCTCATGTGCAGCGCTAAAGCGCAATTTAGAATACGCGAACTATAGTTCTTATGTTCTTTCTTATCAATATAAATGCGAAAAAATCTGAAAAGACACATTACATTTAACAATCTTATTATATGTATAGATTTAGATCAAATTTCTGTATGTAGTTCTGTCTGTCTGTTACAAAATACGTATAGTCAGCCGGTCCGTCAGGGAAACCAATTAACACTCTGTAGGTACACTGAGTATTTATCCAGGCAGAGCTTCGCCTTACAACAACTCCCACATAGAAATTAATGCAGATCACGACACGACGCAATCTTCTCGCTCCTGCTACGCAGGTGCGGGGGGATCGTTCCAGGGTAAACCCTCTTACGATGGAAATTGTTCGTTGTTTTGATGAGCCTCCTTCGGGTTATCGGGGCATGTCTCGTTCACTCTCGCTCAGCTGAGCGAATGAGCGTTCGTGCTTGCATTTTTATTTTCTTTCTCCTGCTAGTAATCTGGTTATCGGTGTTACTGTCATCAGGAGGTCTTGTGTGAAGCGGCGCTATGTCGTGGAGGTGTACATGTGCCGTAGAGTCCGCTCTACGAAACATACTCGTGGCGAGTTTGCTTATAAAGTCATCTAGGCTTTCTACTCAGGGATCGCGGGCGATCTTCGCGTTCCTCACGTATCGCAGGGCCCCGACAATCGTTCTTAGCGTCTAGCTTTGTTGAGTTCGTAATCTGCGTTTAAGGTAGTGTGACACGCAACCGAACCACGCCGGGGCAGCGTACGTGGGACAAGATCTCACGTACGTCTTATACAAGCCTAGTTTGTTGCGGTATGGTAGTCTGGAAGCGAGCACCAGGCACAGCACTCTCCTCGCCAGACTCGCCTGTGCGATAATACCATCTACGTGTTTCCAAAACGTCACGCCTCTGTCAATTGTGACCCCAAGATACTTCACCTCATTCCTCCAGGTTAGGGTCTGTCCTTGGAGCGACAGGGGTGGTGTTAGTTTGTTTGTAAATCCGGGTTGAAAGGCCTGCGTTTTACCGACGTTGACTGCCAACCGCCATTTGGCTAGCCATTCGGGAAGTGCGTCGAGTGTTGGTTGCAACAGTGAAGCGACTCTCTAGCGGTTCATTGAAATCGACCAATAAGCTGTGTCGTCAGCAAACAAGGCGAGTTTTGTTGTGCCGACCACAGTTATGTCATTGGTGTATAATGCATATAACAATGGTGACAGGCAGCTGCCCTGTGGCACGCCTGCCCGCACCTGTATTTCGCGGGATATCTTGTCTTCGATCTTCACTTTTATTCTGCAGTTCTCGAGGTAGGATTCTGGAACTTTTTGTAGGCGGTCTGGGGTGGTAGTCGATGTTGTCAACTTGAAGCGTAGGCCTTCGTGCCACACCTTGAAGCACCATGGCGCCGTGTTCTTTTCTGTTATGCCCCTCAACTAATGTGTGTATCACCCTTGTCAGCTGTAAGGTATTGGTATGTCCTTCCCTAAACCCAACCTGTTCCCACCGCAGGTCAATACAGAGCTTCAGCATACTCAGTACAAGTCTCTCGCAGACTTCCGACAGTGTACTGAGCAGCGTGGCATGCAGATCAACGACATCTTGCCCTTTATATGCCGAACTCCAACCAATGACGTCTCACACCAGGGTGAATAATGAATAGCCGATAACTTCAACCAATAGTATTTGAGGCCAATAGTCACTCCCCCGATATATCTGTAAAATGGTGGCGCTAGTAATGCTCCGGTGGCGTTGTAGTCTCGCCTCTCGGGTGAGTCGTAGCGGTAACGTAAGTAGTCATTAACAACTGTTAACTTTTATATTTTCTGGGTATTTTTCTGCCGTGATGTAAGCAGTGGAATTGTGTTCCAGTATGTTCCATCCTTCATACGATACCGACCTCATACTTTTTTATTTTAATAATTTTGATAAGAACTTTCTAAGAAGTAATACTAAAACGTTATGGAAATATGTCTAGTAGTTTTTTTTATGAGCCGGTTGCGATACACGTTCCGCCGCGACCCTAACGTTCTCCGTACTTACGACTAGTACGTGGTCCGCTCCCTAATTGCGGCACTACCCGACCATACAGTTTGACTTATTTTACAAATTTAAGGGCTCTGTAATGACGTAGTAACGATAATTACGTCTATATTAAAGAATGATAATTATACAAACATGCATGATTTACGTACATTAGCGAAACATGAGAATATATACAAATTATTAAAAAAAGAGAGATGTCACGTACAAGACTCATTTATCTTCAACAGTCAGCACTTTTAGAAGACATGTTTATACCTTTCTTTTTTTTACGTGGGGAAATCCCTTATGGATACACCACCCTCTTGGGGGAGAGGGTGGGTTATGTCCGTCTCGCACGGACTAAAACCCCACGGTGTACGTCTACCGCTAAGTTGGGGCGGCACGAGATCTCTATAGACTTCATCGTGCCGCCCCAGCGGTTGGCCTAGCAGCGATATTGCTGCCGCCGGGCCTCGTCCTGTTAGGAGACAGCCGGGTACACACCGGCCGTCTCCTCCGTCCGCCGGACCTGTGCAATAGGAAGATGGGCCCCCCGACCCATCTTCCCTAGGTCCAGCTACGGTGGGAGGAGGCGGTCAAACTGCCGCCTACTCCTGCCTGTCCTCTGTTGGCGGAGAGGATCACTTTGAGGATCTTGCTCACGGTCCCTCTCCGCCGCCTCCTTCTGCGAGACGACTTCCTCGAAGAAGGAGGCCATTGCATTCCAGTTATCCTCACTACCGAGCATGGCCACAACCACGCTCGGCAGTGAGAGGTCTTGCCCTACCGCCGCAGCCAGAGTGCGACGTTGCTCCTCCCACGCAGCACACTCAGACAGAGTGTGCTGCGCGGTGTCCGGGTCAACGCCGCACTGATGGCATACGGCGGTCGGCTCCCTGCGTGCTATCCGGTGCAGGTACCAACCGAAGCAACCGTGCCCAGTCAGGACCTGCACCAGACGGAACGTCAGAGAGCCCCATCCTCTATTGCACCAATCTGGCAGGACCGGGCGGACGGCGTCGATAGTGTATCGACCATACCGCGCGTCCGCCAGGTCCTGCCTCCACCTTTCTGCCACTTCGTACCTGGCTTCTCTCCTCCTTTCCTCTATTTCTCTGGGAGCTAGAGGCTCCCCCATCCGTTTCTTAGCCGCCGTATATTGATATACGGCGGCAAGCACCTCCGCCTCTAGCTCCCAAGGAAGGGAGCCGGCCAGCACCATGGCCGCCCCCGAGGACACCGAGCGGTACCCTCGTATCACCCAAACTTGATAATGACATTTTTATGCAGGCTGCCATCTCAACAACTATACGAGATGGTACTCACGACAAAGTACAGACCACTTTGTATGGCTGGTATATAAGAAAACCTGGTAATCGAATTTGCAATAATTGTCGCGCTGTACCTCGTCACTTCGTTTAAATTTCACGAATACAGAGATAACCGAAGTATTTTTAGCAATAGTTTACGGCGTTATCAGTTTTTATTTCATTTGGTAACGCTTCAGTTGACGAATATATAAACCGCTTTAGAATTTAAGTATTGTTAAAGTCAATTCAATTCCGTGTTAGATAATTTACCGAAGTGTCCTTCTAATTCAAAACAGTCCTCAGAATTTGGACTTGATGGGTTTTTCTTTCAATTGAACGATTTCGATCAATTTTGTCGAATATTTATTAAGTATTCATTCGGATATTTTCATGATTCCGTTATTGATTTTAATCTACATATTTATATACATGTACTAGCTGTACCCGCAGCTCCGCACGCATTTTTATAAATCGTATTAAAGAATTATAAAATTGTGAGACTATGTACAATTACAGAAATGCTCTTTAAAGACAATTGTAAGTACGACGCGCACGCAACTAAAAGTAACATGTAACGTGTACATTAGATATATAAATACTAACGGCGTGCCAAATGAGGTTTGACATCAGCAACATATTGGAACCTTAACCCACCATATAACTACCTCAGTGCTCACTAATACTGTATAAGGAACTAATGAAACAATAACTTAAAATATTTTTATAAAGATTTACATTTAATATACATTTCCATTATTATAATTAAGATTTTGTGACTATACAAAAAAAAAACGCTTGTCTGTTCCGTAAGAAATTGTATTATGGAACTCTTTACGTAATACGTTTATAATCTAAGATTTTATTAGAAAGACCTCTATATCATTAAAGTTATTAATAATTATGATGTCGAATTGTAAATAATAAGCTGATAATTATTTCTCTTATTAAAAATAAAGAATGAGTTTAAATCTTGCTAAATTTCATGCAGGCAAAGTCGCGAGTAACAGCTAGTCTAAAATAGAATAACCTCAATTACTTTGTATAAGGTTCGCTATCGATTAGTGAAAGTTCCGTGAAACAATTTAGATTTAGACCAATGTTTAACCGTTTTGGTGATAGGACAGCGGGCGAAGCCACGGATAACAGCTAATATAAACTAAAATTGCCTAAATTACTTTTTGTAAAGTCAGCTGTCTGTCAGTAAAAGTCGCGTGAAAACCGTTCTAACCGTTTTGGAGATAGCATTGTGGGCAAAACCACGGTTACCAGCTAGTATAAACTAAAATTGCTCGAATTACTTTTTATAAGATCAGCTATCTGCGAGTGAAAGTTATGTTAAGATCGATCGAATCGTTTTGAAGATAGCACTGCGGGCGAGCCCCGGTTAACAGCTAGTATACATTAAAATTGCTTGAATTACTTTTTATAAGGTCAGCTATCTGCCAGTGAAAGTTTTTTGAAGATCGGTCAAACTGTTTTGGAGATAGTGCTGCGGGCAAAGCCACGGTTAACAGCTAGTCTAAATTAAAATAAACTAAATTTCTTGCTATGATGTCTGCTATGTGCTGGTGAAAGTTCCATGAAAATAGGTCCAAGCGTTTTGGAGATAGCATTGCAGACGAAGCCGCGGTTAGTAGCTAGTCTAATTTAGAGTAGTTAAGTAACCCGCTGTAAGTTCAGCTATCTGTCAATGAAATTCCCATCAAAATCGGTACAGCCGTTTCGGAGATTATCCGGAACAGACGGACAGACAGACCGACAAAAAAATTTAAAAATTGCATATTTGTTATCAGTAGCGTGTATACTTTCGTACCCAATGACTAAAAAAAAAATATTTTACTCACAATTCATTTTTATTATATGTATGTATAGATAGATATACATAACCTTATGTATAATACATATATATACATATGTATTAGTTCCAAAAGAATAATAGTGAATAATTTCGGTAGATGGTAGCGCCACACTGAAGCTATTACTGATTTCAGCATGAATGGGTCGGCTCGCCCGGGATAGACCACCCTCTCATTGAAAACTTACGTGAAGTAATAATAGTGCTGCTTGCATTGTTGCGTTTCGTCCGGTCAGTGAGAGCGCCGGAGGCCCACCTTTAAAAGGCCGGCAACGCACTTGCGACTCCTCTGGTGTTGCTAGTTTCTATGGACGGCGGTGATCACTTACCATCAGGTGACCCGTCTCTTCGTTTGCCCCCTATAATATAAAAAAAGTGAAACTCAGAATGTTCAGTATCGGTATTATTACATTTATATATTAGGTATTAGGGTGTGTTAAAAAAGTCTATGTTTTTTTTCACTCTCAGCCCAAAATATCATAAGATATATCCAAACAAAAAATCTGTCCAAAGGACCGCTCTTAATTTCAATTTCATTTAGTCCTCCATCGAACTTTAATTTTTTCCATTTAAATAACATAGGAAACACAAAATTAAATGTATCGTGTGTCAAAACGACTAAATGTATCGACATGATTATGATGATTCGAAGCGCAATTTCTCGTAGATGTTTCTAGGCTACTTATTTTTTGGGTTCGATTGAGCCTTTGCCATTTTTTTTTAATGCCCAACAAGCCGGTGGACATTGTATATTTATACATACATTATTTATGTGACTCTGACGGCTTTATGTAGCACACATCTAGATTAGCTTTTGGTAGGATTTTTTCAAATTTACTTCACACTTATTTTCGTACTTTATGCAATTTAATAAACAGATATCTTTAAGAAATTTAACCTGGGGGTTATTCTGATGACTATTGATCAGTTTCTTACTGCTAAAGTTTAAAAAAATCCGTTCAGTATTTAGTTTTCTATTTATCCGTTCTCAAACTTTCTCGTTTATAATATTAATAGTATACATGTATACTTTTTTTAATATATAAAGCTGAAGAGTTTGTTTGGTTGAACGCGCTAATCTCAGGAAGTACTGGTTCGATTTGAAAAATTATTTCGTTGTTAGACAACTCATTTATCGAGGAAGGCTATAAGGCTATATATCATCACGTTAAGACCAATAGCAGCGAAGCACCAATAAAGAATGTTTCAAAATCGTTCTTTTTTTTCCTTTTGAGAGCTTTCGCTACGTGTTAGCGTTAGCCTAAAATAACTATTCCACGCGGACAAAGTCGCGGGAACAGCTAGTATAGAATAAAAATATAGATTGTTTTTTAGTTAGACTGATTTTTACATAAACAATTATTAAGTTTAGACCTTGATTTACGCGCCATAGAATATAATTAGACCGTGAATTAATTTTTTTATTAATCAGATACAAATACCAGCTATTGTTTATACTATTTTATTATGGCACCTCGCGAAAATCACTGAAACGATCAATGTTAATGTTCACGTGAGCGTAACCGAACGGCATTGCATTGAACGAATTGATACGCATTGACGGGAGATTGATCGCACTCTATGTTCATTATTTTCGGTCGACGTCAATACGTGGTTGATAATATTGGCTGTAAAAATAACAATCGCTTCAATTGGTCATTTGTGTAGCAGATACATTACAAATGAAGCTTTAACACCGTTACCAGGACTGTTGAGTCCATCGATGTTTATTTAAAACATAACTATGTTCTATATTTCTTTCCTTTAACCAAAAAAGAAGTAACTATGGACAATGAAGAACAGCGATTTGGTCTTGCAAACCTAGTTATTAGTTTATATGAAACTTCACGAGCGAACAAACGGCAAGAAGTCCATCATAGCGTGCCGCTATTATAGTACCTAATAAGTTACCACAATCTCGTCTGATATTAAATGACGATGTAGTCTAAGGTGGTAATCACGCTAAACTGGTTCTCGAGTGCAACGCCAAGAACAATGTCATATGGTGACATAAGGGATAGCGGATCTGGATCTGGATCTGTAGGTCTGATGTGTGAGGTGCACGATGTTATCCACTGGATTACCATTGCTGTAGTTTATGGCAGACGTTGGAAAGAGACCCGCTCTTCGCCCACAAATCGATTACTCCGAACGTGGAGGAACAAAAGAGGATCGCCCAGTTGCAATTGAAGAAGATTAATCGAATCGATTTCCATCCAAAAGACTTGGCTAAATCCAGTTATAGCAAAAGAGTAAGTTCATGAGTATCAACACTTTATGGGGGTTCTGGTTGTAATATTGTTGCAAGGGCCGACGAAATCGAAAGCAGAGTAAGTTAAAAAAAAGTGGATGTCTCTTTATGACCACAGGATAGTAATGAAAATCTATACGTATAATAAGAATGTAAATCTACGTCTCTGTAGATTTTAGATTTTTGTAAAAAAAAAATTGTTGCAGGTGTCTTGTAATAAGTAATAAAATACATTTCTTACATTTTTAGAAATGTCAATATATCTGTCTTTTTATTTGAACAAGCATCACTGCTAAAGTACTCCGTTCACGATAAATCCTCACAAAGAAAATCATAAATCAAATCGAGTAACATTTGGTTTCATTAAAATCGGTCGTCTCTTTCAAAAGTTATTGTAATTTTAATAACGACGCGACTTAAGTACGAGAGATAGTAAATAGATGTAATACATACAGATAACTTTATTAGTCACTATTCTGTATATAAGGTACCACGCGGACGAAGTCACGGGCACAGCTAGTTTGTAAATAAATACATTAAACAACAACATTGACATAAAAAAAACAACATTAACATTAAAGTTCATAGAGTTTAATCAATGTTTCTGTAACCAAGTAATATTTTTATACACACAATATAGTATACAAAGGAGTATAAAATAATATAAATAAATAAATAAATAAAAAAGCCTGTTTATTCCACTACATTGTTACATTTTTTTAAATACAATTTCTTTTTGTCATTAATTTTCGTGGACCCCTTTTCGGGTAAAGGCCTCCTCCAGAGAAAGCCAAGTGTCGCGACTCCTTGCAGTGTCTATCCAGCTCCTACCAGCTATAGATTTTATTTCGTCTCTCCATCGAGCTTTTGGCCTTCCTCTACGAACGATCAGTACCAGCCTGTCTCTCTAAACAGAGCGTACTCACGCCCACGCCCGCGTAACCACAGATCGATTTACACGATTCTTCTAAATTATAGGTGTACTGACTTTGTCAGATTTAAGTACATGTTTTGATTGATGACGGCGTTACTTTGCGAAAATCCATCATTAAATATTAGGGTGGACATTACTTCTTACTACAACAAGACGTGACAGCGGCCAATCAATTGTATACCAAAAGACTCTTTTAATCCAACAGACACGAATAGTGATGACGATCAATGAAGCAATCCAATCCTTCAATCCGAGTGTGTCAGTCAAAATGGCGATCGGCATGTATTTGTTCGCGAACGCACTCCTTTCTCTCGGTACGGAGCGGCATTTGAAGTTCTACGATGCGATATTCGTCAGAAGGGAGGTAAGTAATATAAAAAAAATCTCGTATAAGCCTTAAATTTTGTAGTCCGGTGAAGCTGTTAAGACCTTGCTAGGTCAATAGCGTGGTCAGTTCGAGAAAAAAGCCTTACATTTTTTAGGCAATCATATTTATCGACGATTACCATTATCGAATGCTAATTATTTCAAAGTGTCTTGTGTTTACTTCAATATTCTTTAAGCAAGATTCTAATGAGGGAGCAATTTTAAAATTATATAAGGAGTTTTTATAACATTTTTTTTTTCATTTTGGTGTTTTATATCTTCTACAACATTATGATATTACAAGTGTATTAAAAGTGCTTTGAAATAATTGTGTATTTTACGCGAACGGAGTCACGTGTAATGTTAGTTGTAATTCTGTCAGAGATTAAAATCATTTCTCGAATTCAATTCGCCGGAGAACCGGATGCGTTGTGATTGTTTTCTTGTTTATATGTTTTAGTGTGTGACCACAATCTCGTCTGATATTAAATGACGATGTAGTCTAAGGTGGTAATCACGCTAAACTGGTTCTCGAGTGCAACGCCAAGAACAATGTCATATGGTGACATAAGGGATAGCGGATCTGGATCTGGATCTGTAGGTCTGATGTGTGAGGTGCACGATGTTATCCACTGGATTACCATTGCTGTAGTTGCGAACCACTATAAGTTAATTCCTCTATAGGCTATAAATTCCTTATTTCTAGACTAGTTAACTGAGGCCCATGAATCGATAAAGAAAATAAAACAGAAAAAAATACTTATATAAATGTTCTTGTAAGCGTGGGAGCGGGAGTAAGAACAAAGCTTACTTTTGCTGACCAGGGGTAGAGTGTGGTCAGAAATTCAAAAATTCTGCTTAAATAATACTTGAACGGTCCCATAAAAATGTTATTTACGTATGTAGATTAAGTTATGACTATTAATCGATGTAACAATTGAATATAGCACCTTCTCTAATTCCCACAAAGCCAGACTAATAATTATTATTTAATGTTATAAACTTAATTTGGTAATTTAAATTAATTAATAGCTGTTCGTTACGGCTAATATTCATGAAATAAAATCGCGTGTAAAACATATGAATCATTTACATAAATTCACCTGAACAAATAAAGAGAATGAATACATTTTCTTATTTTATTGGCAGTAAATTATTTGATTTTATCGTAAGGGCATGTGTTATTAAACAAAATAATCGTAAATTATAGTATAAAATATTTGAGAACTTAAATTTAAGCTTTGTGGTGATATCTGTTGTACATATTTGTTAGTGTATATTATATCATGAATGATTATTGCTATTGTATGCGCGATGGTATGAATTTTTGTGTCTATTTATTTCAATTTATATGATAACAAATTATTTTTCGTAACTTTTGATGCAAAAATATCCAATATTACTCAAATACAATGAGCATAAGACTTGTTGAAGTGAAACTTCTCTAGGCGCATGAGGGTAAATTTTTTACAGATGTAATGTCACGCAGGTATGCAACGGAAGTTAATTATTAGAACTTTAGATGGCAATTCTGTCGCATAACAGCACTTATACAGTGTATAAACAGTGAGTTAAATTTATAAATAAACTTTATGAATAAAATTTTATATATATATTTTTTTAATTTATTTATTTTTTAATATTAATTTTTTGTTTTATTATTTATTTTATTTTTCTTAAGTTTTAGATTTGTATAAATATATACAAGACTTATAAATTAGTTTGCCAAAGAAGTTTCACTTCTGACATGTGTACTTTGTACGCACGCACTTTTTTTATATTTATCGCTTTATTCGACCGCGTTGAACGAATTGATAGTCGACGTTTCGACTAATATGACCCATTTTTCCAGGCAGAACATGCACCCATACGTTACTGTTCGCACAACTGATCACCCCGGACGGCACGAATCATGGTCTTCATGGGTTCGTAGTGCCTGTTAGAGACCAGGCCACTCTGGAGACGTACCCTGGACTGATAGTCGGCGATATGGGCGAGAAGATCGGTGTGAACGGCATTGACAATGGGTGAGTGGACATTTTTTTGTAATTTGACCGTCATTCGTTTGTTTTTTAACAGATCACTACGGGATTTTCTTTGTGTTCTCATTTCTTTTGTGGTTGAAGTCAACAGCCAAGGCATATATATTGAACTCGGCTATTTATTTCACATTTATGTTTTTGGTGGGATCTATTTACTATGTAATCTCGCTTGTATCTGTATCAAGTTTTTAGGCAGACTCATTGCCCTGGTATTGGTATTATGACCATATAGTTTATCATAATTTCAATTTAATATGTAATAACTGTGCCACAGTAACGCGTGTCCGGGTCAGGTAGTATATATACGAAAATAAATTGTACTTAAAGAAAAAAACATATATAATAATTGTTAAATTTCAATTAATAGTAGGAATGTTAAATAATTATATAATTAATGTTGAAAAGTATGAAGACTAACTAATTAAAGACATTTTTTATTATTGTATTTTGACATAGTTTATCGATTATATAAAAGACTTTGTTGATTTTATGGGAGAATAATGTCAGACATGTGAAAGTTCCTCATTTAGATCTTAATAAATACATCATTTTATTATAAATCATATAATTATTTAAATTATGTTGTTCATTAACCTAGTTTCTAAATATAAATAATACGAATGCGGGTGAGATATCTTCGTAGAGGTGACGTGTACAGATAAGTGCTGCTTGTATGAACGTCGGTACCACCAGCAACATTTCTTTTTTTTAAAATATAATTCCTCAAATGCTTAATGGTTTTCAGTTATACGCTAAATAAATTTGGTTTATGTTTGTGGGAGGCATAAGTATGAACGTCGGTAGCGTCAGCAATATAATTTTTTTTTTAATAACCGTCGAATGCATTTTTGTATACTAAATACATTTTTTTTATATCACCACTAAAGTGCATACATCAGTTATTCCGTCTATTAACTAAACAATTTGGGTTATAATAAACACGATAAGTGTGAACGCCGGTAGCGTCAGCAACATTTTTTTTTATAATCCGTCAAATGCATAATCGTTTTTTAATTGTAAACTAAATAAATTTTATTTAAGTTACCACCAAAGTATCATTCGTCAGTCAGTATTCAATCAGTTATCGAATTCGATCGATCATATTATCGAAATAATGTGGAGCGATTAACTAGGGTGATTCGTTAAAGATGTGAATATTTTATTATTTTTATGATATCCCTACCGACGTGCTTTCAAATTCATGTACACTAAGCCACATTCACAGTAACAATATATTATAGTATAGCTCACCCTCCTTCGTGACATGTATTTTTTGTATCAATATATTACTGTATGTTTTTTTAATAAATAAATTGGAATTGTCAGACTCTTAGTCACAATCGGTAGGAAGCTTTCAGGCAATAAAATAATATCTAATTATTATACAATTAGAAATCAGTACCTACAGCATGTATGAAATAATTTGTATATATATATATATTTCTGGTGTTGGGTTTTATTTAATTTTGCATGTTTTCGCTGTTAACACTGCTTTATTTAATTAATACTAATAATTAACACGTATTTTCTATATTTATGATTTTTTTAATGAAAAATCGATTGTAGCATCACAATGCGTTCTCGATTACATGTCCAATAAATATATTGTAATATCTTAGTTAATTAGTAATTAGATGCTTGATCCCATGGCTTGTTTCCTTTATTGATTACGCATTAACGAGATATTCGATTGAAAAGTGTTAAATAAATTTAGTCGAATTAGTCGATTATCGATTTAGATTTGAATTGATTTGATGCACGTTTGAAAGCTTTTTACGATTGTGATACCGTTTTATTTTTACCCACTGCCCAGCTTCCGTCAGTGTTTTCACTATAGTTTAGAGTTTATTTGCTTATTCTATTAGTGTCTTTAGCGGCATTATGGCACATTTCCAGGTAAGAATGTTATGAATTAATTTAAACGCTTATACATTGCTTTATACCAACAATGCAAAATTATTTCATACATGCTTGAATAATAATAATAATTGAACTACAATAGTAATAATATTATTATGGATTGTTGACTAGACGTCAGCCATATCGTATGTGAATACATGAATATACATATATCTTTTAAATGAGACTACTTTGGCGATGAGATTAACTATCAATATTGAATATTAATGTGACGAAAGTTTTACCTGCAACGTTTTTGATGCAAAGTTACGGGAAATACATACTTGGTCAGACAAGAACAACAATGGGATGCAAAAACTAGGTTGTCTAGAACCATCTAGGAAAAATTCTGTATCGAATGGTCATAGTCATTTACCGATATAAAACTGAGCCTCAAAGGAAGTATAATTTCATTATATATTGATATAAAAAAGACTATTGATGTAAGTAAATTATATGACTACAAAATTTATATTAAGCAGCAATACTTTTTCGCCATATACATGGTGGTTGCGACCCAGTCGGGCTGTAAAACCCTACCACCCCGCTTTCGCCATTGCCTCGTTCGTTATTCAGCAGGGTGCACCACGTGCAGGTGAGGTTGGCTTGGGTGTCTCAAGCCTTAGATGTTATTTGACACCCCTTACACCCTAAAATCTCTGCTAGTAAATTACACTACGTGACTTGCCAAGACCCCGCCGAGAACTTATAACATCTTAGTTGTGTTTTGGTATTATGGGATAATGATTTTCCGCAGATTCTAGCAAGTTTCGCGTTGACAGAGATCGCGCACGGGTCCGACGCGCGGCTCATGCGCACGACGGCGACGTACGATCCTGCGCACAAGCAGTTCGTGATCCACACGCCGGACTTCGAGGCGGCTAAATGCTGGGTTGGTAATCTAGGTAAAATTTCGTGTGACAATTTTAATTTTGTGATACCAGTCTTTCATTTATTAGCACAGAATCTATATGCACTTTATGAATATCGATATGGTTATATACGACTAGCTGCTCGCCCCGACTTCGGGTGTGACGAAGAAACTGAAATCAAATCTTTCCTTTAGATTACGATCATGTTATAAAATGAACAACTTATGTCAATCTGTCAATTCTGTCAATATTTTTAAAGATCTCCCTACTGTCTCCTGTCTCGCTTACTGAAAATATTCTTGCGTAAAGTGACCGGTGTCCCATGGTACGGCCGCAGAGTCGATCTCAACAGGGGCCTGGAGATGCCGACTATCTGGGCCTATGTAAAATCACTCACCATTAATTACTTTGAATTACGAAACCATACCTAACGCTGCGCACCACAAAAGACGTCCGCGACATATTCTTACCGACCCTCCCGATGAAATAACGGCAGTGAACGATCAGTACCAGCCTGTCTCTCTAAACAGAGCGTACTCACGCCCACGCCCGCGTAACCACAGATCGATTTACACGATTCTTCTAAATTATAGGTGTACTGACTTTGTCAGATTTAAGTACATGTTTTGATTGATGACGGCGTTACTTTGCGAAAATCCATCATTAAATATTAGGGTGGACATTACTTCTTACTACAACAAGACGTGACAGCGGCCAATCAATTCCAAGCGGAAGTGCGAAGTAATATCCACCCTAATATTACATATTTCGTAATATTAGGCAATATATGAACTATGTTATCTGGTTAAAAGTAAATTAAAAGACACAGAATAGCTACTGATACATTCCGTTGCTATAACTTACTTTAGCCGTTCAATATTATCCAATATAATACAATAAACAATTGTTTGTAATAAAAAATAGCAATAAACTTTCATATTCATACTACAACACTTATTTTATGTGATAAAACAAAGTAAACACATTAAACTTGGATATGCGTAATAGATAAATGTTAATCAAATTAATATTATTTTTTAAATTGTTTTGGTATAAATATTGAATACAAATCGGCCACACAATAAATTTGTAATTTAGGTATAAAATAAACTATTTGACATTTAAAAATCATTATTAAAAGTGCTTTGAAATAATTGTGTATTTTACGCGAACGGAGTCACGTGTAATGTTAGTTGTAATTCTGTCAGAGATTAAAATCATTTCTCGAATTCAATTCGCCGGAGAACCGGATGCGTTGTGATTGTTTTCTTGTTTATATGTTTTAGTGTGTGACCACAATCTCGTCTGATATTAAATGACGATGTAGTCTAAGGTGGTAATCACGCTAAACTGGTTCTCGAGTGCAACGCCAAGAACAATGTCATATGGTGACATAAGGGATAGCGGATCTGGATCTGGATCTGTAGGTCTGATGTGTGAGGTGCACGATGTTATCCACTGGATTACCATTGCTGTAGTTGCGAACCACTATAAGTTAATTCCTCTATAGGCTATAAATTCCTTATTTCTAGACTAGTTAACTGAGGCCCATGAATCGATAAAGAAAATAAAACAGAAAAAAATACTTATATAAATGTTCTTGTAAGCGTGGGAGCGGGAGTAAGAACAAAGCTTACTTTTGCTGACCAGGGGTAGAGTGTGGTCAGAAATTCAAAAATTCTGCTTAAATAATACTTGAACGGTCCCATAAAAATGTTATTTACGTATGTAGATTAAGTTATGACTATTAATCGATGTAACAATTGAATATAGCACCTTCTCTAATTCCCACAAAGCCAGACTAATAATTATTATTTAATGTTATAAACTTAATTTGGTAATTTAAATTAATTAATAGCTGTTCGTTACGGCTAATATTCATGAAATAAAATCGCGTGTAAAACATATGAATCATTTACATAAATTCACCTGAACAAATAAAGAGAATGAATACATTTTCTTATTTTATTGGCAGTAAATTATTTGATTTTATCGTAAGGGCATGTGTTATTAAACAAAATAATCGTAAATTATAGTATAAAATATTTGAGAACTTAAATTTAAGCTTTGTGGTGATATCTGTTGTACATATTTGTTAGTGTATATTATATCATGAATGATTATTGCTATTGTATGCGCGATGGTATGAATTTTTGTGTCTATTTATTTCAATTTATATGATAACAAATTATTTTTCGTAACTTTTGATGCAAAAATATCCAATATTACTCAAATACAATGAGCATAAGACTTGTTGAAGTGAAACTTCTCTAGGCGCATGAGGGTAAATTTTTTACAGATGTAATGTCACGCAGGTATGCAACGGAAGTTAATTATTAGAACTTTAGATGGCAATTCTGTCGCATAACAGCACTTATACAGTGTATAAACAGTGAGTTAAATTTATAAATAAACTTTATGAATAAAATTTTATATATATATTTTTTTAATTTATTTATTTTTTAATATTAATTTTTTGTTTTATTATTTATTTTATTTTTCTTAAGTTTTAGATTTGTATAAATATATACAAGACTTATAAATTAGTTTGCCAAAGAAGTTTCACTTCTGACATGTGTACTTTGTACGCACGCACTTTTTTTATATTTATCGCTTTATTCGACCGCGTTGAACGAATTGATAGTCGACGTTTCGACTAATATGACCCATTTTTCCAGGCAGAACATGCACCCATACGTTACTGTTCGCACAACTGATCACCCCGGACGGCACGAATCATGGTCTTCATGGGTTCGTAGTGCCTGTTAGAGACCAGGCCACTCTGGAGACGTACCCTGGACTGATAGTCGGCGATATGGGCGAGAAGATCGGTGTGAACGGCATTGACAATGGGTGAGTGGACATTTTTTTGTAATTTGACCGTCATTCGTTTGTTTTTTAACAGATCACTACGGGATTTTCTTTGTGTTCTCATTTCTTTTGTGGTTGAAGTCAACAGCCAAGGCATATATATTGAACTCGGCTATTTATTTCACATTTATGTTTTTGGTGGGATCTATTTACTATGTAATCTCGCTTGTATCTGTATCAAGTTTTTAGGCAGACTCATTGCCCTGGTATTGGTATTATGACCATATAGTTTATCATAATTTCAATTTAATATGTAATAACTGTGCCACAGTAACGCGTGTCCCGGTCAGGTAGTATATATACAGATTTACCTTTCGAAGCTATAGCGGTACTTTAGACTCTTCATGTTATTGTTTCTACAATAGGTACGTTATATTTAGTTAAAACTGCTGTGATTTCTTTTTGTTTTGCGAGATGTATTTATCAGACATGTTTGCAGTTGTGTGCATGAATTCTGACGCTGTAGTTTTTTGTGATTTAATCAATCTAACTAATTATTCTGTGACTGTATACAATATTCAAGGTGAGTTTAACCTTGTGTTTATATTACGTCCACTTTTCTGTATTATTTGTCGAGATTCTTGGCAAATTTATCGGATGGAGCCCTTCCTCTTTGTATAGAAGCGTCACTAGAATTTCGAGAACTTTATTAGTACGCATTACTATAGAATGCGTTGTAAAATCAGGCAGTATATTTTTTGCAAATTAGCTGCATGCCTCAGTTTCACGCAAATGTACTAACGAAGAAAATAAAACGACATTTTTTCTATACAGTCCGAAGACGTAATGAAATGGGGCAACTAAACAACTGAACGTCAATCTGTCAATTCTGTCAATGTTTTTGAAAATCTTCCTACTAATATCAATTTTAAGTACCTTATCCTTATTTATTCAAATTAACAGAATCAAACTATCCAGTGCGTTAGTGGTATCCGCTGCAAAATATGAACCCGTACCAAACGCTGCGCGTTGTAAAAGACGTCCGCGACATATTTTTACCGACCCTCCCGATGAAATAACGGCAGTGAACGATCAGTACCAGCCTGTATCTCCAAACAGAGCGTGCTCACGCCCACACCCGCGTAACCACAGATCACGCCGCCGTGGTCTGGGGGTAAATTTCGCTCCCGCACACCAGACTAGGCCCCCCTCGGCAGCTGCTCAAGCCTAGGTCCGTTCCCTCGGCGTGGAGCCCTTGAGTACGCTGCTCGCGCGATACAGTGACACAAAATCTTACATCACTGCGACAACATTACACATATCACCTCCACACACGTGCACGCATACACGCTTACACATGCAAGTGGAAGGGTTTTATTTTTTTCCCTTATCAAACTGAAATAGTTTAGAATATTATCCGATACGAAATATATATAAGAGTTGTTGAGGTATGTATGCTTGGTACACATATATGTTTCAACAACTCATATATGTATGAATAGTTAGCTTAGCTTAGGTTAGCTCAGATAGGTCGCGAATTGCATGTATCAGGCAACAGCCAAAGCCGAGGTGTGCCGCGCACCCTTGAGCTAGTTGTCAAAATAAAATCGGCTGAGTGCCTTAAGCGCTCACCTTAGTAGTCCGGTGAAGCTGTTAAGACCTTGCTTGGTCAATAGCGTAGTCAGTTAAAAAAAAAAAGAAAAAAAGAATCAAACTATAATCAGAGTACCTATTTCTTAATCGATATGTACCTAACATTAGCTGTATGTATATTTTTGTGAAACATACAATAACTCGGTCTGAACACAAATTAATTACTTTCGTTTTCAAATTGCATTTTTTAATCGCTCTCCTTCGTTTATGACAATATCTGCCACAGACGACGCACATTCTGTATCTACATGACATTGGCGGAATTATGTATTACTTACACACGGCGCTATACATTAAAGATGAAGATGTATTGTCTCCTGTCTCAATTACTTTAATACCAAGACATTTTAACTCAATTTTTTCACTATTCATACAAACCTTGTCCTGAAAATTACAAACAAGAAAAAGACTGTGCTAAATACCTGTTTTGAAGCGATGCGCTTACATTCAGCAATAGAGTTTTATTTAGATAGATTAGGTACATTGAATAGAAAAGTAAAAAAATAATGTTAGAACAATATTAGTGTCGTCCTATCCTCACTGCTTTGTGGCCAACATTTTGACCGTTCTGCCCTTCGATCAACAATAACTAGATAAAGGTTCACGTACAAATCGAAGCTAAAACCATTTCGCGTAAATATATACTTATGTGTAGCTATTTGTTTACTAAGAAAAGGAGAAAAAAAGTTTTAAAACTGTTTTAAGTTCAACCTAATTACAACCATAACACCTTGTAATAAAGTCACAAATGTTCAAAATATTATCTAATACTTACGATAAAACGAGCAAAGTAATAAATTACGCCCCTCACAAATGAAAAGATAACATAAACAACATGTAGTGTGACTTCCACCTTAACACATAATGAATAAAGTACGTTTTCCCGTTATTGTGCGTGTTTGTGTCTGCCGAGGCCAAATATTTGTATCACAGGTTTAAAATCGGTAATTTTGTTCAAAATTTGATATTATTAGTTAGTTTAAAGCTTAAAATATAACTTATTCGACATGTATTTAGCGGAAGTAAGATACTCCTGCCGTTAAATTGCTTTTTCGGGTATTATTTTGGCATGTGAAACGGGCTTACATTGGCTGTGTTGCAAACAAACTAAACAAAATAAGGGCACACATTTCAAGTGAGCTTTTATTTACCGAGACGTATTTTTCGCGCCGACCCGTTATCTAGTTATTGTTGATCGAAGGTTCTGCCACACTATTTACGCCACCGATTTGTCTCTATCTTTTTTGGTCTGTATATATGGTATGTGGTATTTGAAAGAAATATTCGAAGCAGTAGATCAAATAATGAACAATTGCCTATTGTTTTCATTTCGTTTATTGTATTAATAGTAAACATGATATGCAAACGAATGCTTGCTATCGGCTTTGTAAGATGGACACTACGAGGTAACTGTTTCTATACTTATCTACGCCTATATAACTCTACTAGCATTTGCTCGCGGCTTCTAAGATACCTTTTAACATCATGTATTACAAATTCTATGGTAATCGGTTTAGAAGTTAAAACTTGAAAGCGTAGCACTAATAAACAAAATCACTTTCGTTTTTATAATTTTGGTTAGGTTAGTAGTTGATCTTTTTTATCACTGAATGTCGTACTCGTGTTGAAAGGTATATTTCTTGTCATTTTGCACGGTTTCCAACTTACCGTTTTGTAATTGTTCTATTGATAAATAAGCTTATGATATAGGTAAAGATATATATCATGTAGAAAGTCTGTCCATTTTGTATTCTATAGGTTTTGGCTATGGAGTGTAGAAGTAAGAAGAACCATCACAGTGTACGAAAAAGTGTTCGTTAATTTAGAGTGGCGCGATACATTAGCCACAGGGTTTATTATTGTACAACAAGTTTTATAAAAGTAAACGCTCAAATATCACTAAACGTATTATTTAAAGTTGACAAAATTCTATTACACTCCACGTTCTCATACAGCAGTTATTTTCGATTATATTTACAAGATTCTTTCTGATTATCCATAACCTTCGCCTATGCTAGAGTCATTTTGGATGGTCTTGGAACTATCACTTAGTGCTTATAACTGGACACTTTTCAACGTGTCCCCCATATGAGTTAGTTCTCTTTACCCTACATAGTTTTAGCGTTTGGCCACAATCTCATCTGATGATACCTGCCGATGTGGTCTAAACTTGTTAAACCTAAAAGGGGATTGGCTCTCAAGTGTAGATGCCGGAACACGCCACGCGCGATTCCTTTAAGGCGCAACGAGCTTCGCCTACGATGTGCGCGATCGAACTGGGGCCGGTGAAACACTCCGCCTGGAGCGACCTACAAACAAAAATGCTCCCACCCTCGCTGACACAATGTTTCCTAATTGACTATTTACGCGGCCGCAACAGTAGTACCAAGCTGGACGGACATAGAAAAATCCTTACTACAATGCTATCGTATTATCAGGATATTGTCCTTCACGGAATCCTTCGCTTTAGTCGCCAAGATTCGATTATCGCTTCAGATAAGTCTTCTGTCTTGTAAGAAGCTATGAAAGAATTGCAAAAAAGAATATAAGTCTTTATGTCGATGTAATCTATTTCAAATGCATAACGTGAATCTTATCAGTGGGTATTTAGTGTTATCTAATATGTATTGCGATATTTATTTACAATTTCAATCGAATGTCGAATGATTACTTTTTATCGCTACATTGATTGTGTTATCGCCGTTATTGTCTTCCGGGGATGAGCTGGTTGGCAGTGTAAGTGACGGCTAAAATCGACCAAAAGCTATACATAATTATACGACGTATACACAATTATTGACGTAAAACATCTTTAGCGGCGGGTCAGACCGACTGATGGTGTGGCTACACGTCGCCATGGCATGCGTCTCCACGCTATTTGATTTTGAATTTTTTATTTAATGAATAAAATGTTAGTTAAATAAACAGTATTTTTCTTGGAAACAATCTTAATATTTTATTTTTGATTGTAGGTACTATATTTATTTTCTGTCGTAAATTATCCTTCTCTATGCATATTACCTGTATAAAATAATTTCGATGTTTCACATCTGCTAGGCGTCCCGCGACGGGTCATAATTTTCCTCAAAAGACGGATTTATATATGGTTACTAGCCGACCCGTGCCCACTTCGTTGGGCGGTAATAGGCATTATCAAGCTACAACTTTTCTCTAGAACTCAATGATATATGTATATCTCATAATTAAGGCAGCGTTCATTAAAACGTTTTCGTTCGACCATTTTTCTCCGACTCCCCAGATATTACCCCCTACAGCCTCACAAACTTTACCTCTTTATAATATTAGATTATAGATAATATAATCAGTTAATAGCTTCTGCCCGCGACTTCGCACGCGTGGAATAGTTATTTTGGGCTAAGACGCAGCGGAAGCTCTCAAAAGGAAAAAATACCCCGTTTTTAAAATATTTTTCATTGTTGCTCCGCTCCTATTGGTCTTAGGGTGATGATATGTAGCCTATGACACTCATAAATAACGTGGCTTTATATAGGTAAAAGAATTTTCAAAATCGGTGTAGTAGTTCCTGAGATTACCCCCAACAACTTCACAAACTCACAAACTCTATCTCTTTATAATATTAGTATATAGATTATAGCCCCTGCCCGCGACTTCGTCCGCGTAGTAATGGTTACTACTCTGGGCTAACAATGACACAGCAGAAGCTGTCAAAAAGAAAAAAAACATCTCGATTTTGAAACATTTTTCATCTGTGCTCCGCTCCTATTGGCCTTAGCGTTATGATATATATCCTATGACACTCACAAATAACGTGGCTTTCTATGGGTAAAAGAATTTTCAAAGTCGGTTTAGTAGTTCCTGAGATTACCCCGTACAACGTCACAAACTCACAAACTTTACGTCTTTATAATATTAGTATATAGATTATAGCCCCTGCCCGCGACTTCGTCCGCGTAGTAATAGTTACTACTCTGGGCTAACAATGACACACAGCAGAAGCTCTCAAAAAGAAGAAAACATCTCGATTTTGAAACATTTTTCATATGTGCTCCGCTCCTATTGGCCTTAGCGTGATGATATATAGCCTATAACCATTCTCGATGAATGAGCTATATAACACTGAAATAATTATTCAAATCGGACCAGTAGTTCCTGAGATTACTCCTTACAACATCACAAACTCACAAACCCACAAACTGTACCTCTTTATAATATTAGTATAGATGAATGAATTTCGAGTTACTACCAGATATTCTAAAACATGAAGTTATATTCATTGAAGAGAAAACATCTCAACTTCGTGATAGCTTTGGATAGTTTGTCTAATTGACAATTCCGACCACGGTATTGATGGATAAATTGGGTGTTTGGATAATTATTATTTTTTTGTAATGAAAATATCATATACAAGTTTCGTTATAATTGAAGATATACATGTATTAAGTCGAAGATACATTTATGAATCTGGTACTGAGAAATGCTGACAGTGTCTGAAGAAACCAACGTGTTACGTCATAATATTTATTTCTACTCATCATCACATGCAGTTGATGCAGTATATTTAGATATCGTGGCAACCGTTGACACTGTCGTGAAGTTGTATTAGCATAATAACGTCACAACCAAGGCGACGAATGTTGACGCATCCGTAGTCTCCTGATTAATTCTATAAATGTATCAATTTTAAATTATTTATCTCCCATCCATTATTAATATAATTTAATATAAAATTGAGATTACATTAAAAAACCTTTGTTTTTCGATAATCCAATTGTTTTATGTGTTTTGTCCTTTTCATATATTACATACATGAAAAAAAAATAACTCTTGTGTTTACTTTAATATTCGTCAATTACAGCGAACTGTTTTAACAATCGCTATGAATTTTTAAACCTTCTGTCTAGCTACATGTTCTGTGGTTCAGTTGGTAACACTCAATATGATTACTTCCCACGTAATGAATCAATACAGTCTTTTTTTTTGTAATTCTGATAAGATTATCGTTAACTATGTTTTCGGTACATACCAGTTCTACTTATTAATTTTATCACTTATATTTTATGATTCCCTTATTGATATTATAATATCTATACATACAGCATGATTGGTTAAATAGTTATAATACTCTCACAGATTACCCATTACTTGCTTCTCGCTCTAAATTAATTTAAAAAATAGGTGCTTAATATTTGACCTAATTATCTCGAGAAACGCAAAACTGATATAAACTCAACATCAGGTGATTTACGCAAAGACTAACACATGTAATAAATGAATCCCGCCCTGTCGCGTACTCCAGGCCGCGTCTCGCTTCCCTTTCTTCAACTGTGTGGCGTTCCCACGATAAGCAGTTACATAATGATTAACCTTGAAAAGCGCCCCTTAAATTTTCTTCATTGAAGTTAGGTGTGACTTTTTTACGTTTAAAAGTATCGTTCCCATACGTCTAAAAATTTTAGAGAACAAACATTAACTAAGGTTCTCTTTGTTGTTTATTAGTATTTGTTTTGGTATTATCGTTTCATATGTTGAATGTGACCATAAACTACCCCACGATTAAAGGGTGTTAATCTTTAAACACTCACCGGGTATAATAAGAATGTAAATCTAAAGTGTCTGTACTTTTTACATCTTTGTGAAAATAATTGTTGCTTGGAATAAATTGTTTTGGAATTTTTGTTGGAATAATTGGAATAATTGTTGCTTGCTTTTAGAAATGTCTGTTTGTTTGTTTGTTCACAATAAAACCTCAGAAAAGTAGAGAAGTAAATGCACTTAATACATTCAAATGATTTTACTAGTCACTGTTTGTTTACATTAGGTTCCACGCAGACAGAGTCGCGGACACACCTAGTGTTTATGAAAATGTTACTATATGTGTGGTTTCGTAAACTTATTACTTTGAAATAGTTATTATATCAACTAGAAGATATTATATTGGATTGACGTTCCTTACCGCTTGTTCAAAGTTGTCGGAAAGGGGTTTTCCGTCATGTGCCTTTCTACATAGTGTAGACTGTAGACGATTAAACCTGTGCTACGTAACAACTTTGCTAATTGTTTGTAAACACTTTTATTGATTAACAATAACTCTTGCTAATAGTTAATATACATTAACAATGCATTGTGATAATGGCTTACAAGGTAATAAGAATGACACCAGGTAAGTGTCAAGAGTTAAGTGCAGCAATATGTGAATAATTTAATTGTAACCTACCATTTTTATATTACGACTCTCCTGTTTTTTTTATAGCCAATTAGCGGGCCCCGTGTACGTTGTCCTGCCATGATAATAAAAAAAAAAGTTGATAAATTATATACCTAACCTTCCACATGAATCACTTTATCTAGTGGTGACAGCATGAAGATCCGTTACGAAGTTTTTGAGTTTATCGCGAACAGACAAACGTGGCCGAGGATTTTGTTTTATAATATGTAGTAATTTATTGAGAAGCTGTTGAATGATGTGACGTTGAGTATAAACAACTCGAAAAAATATATTACTTACGAAAACTTCTACCGTTCCTTCAATTCGAGTCAAGATCGAGTTTCTTGCCGGTTCTTCTCGATGACTGGGTTGTTTTCCGAACCGGTGGTAGCTTTGACGTTCGTAAGTGCCTTCTCAGGGCCTAAATTGAATAAAGATTATTTTGATTTTGAATTCATTACTTATTCTGCGTTTCATTTAATTGCTCTCAGACACTAGTAGTTGTTTTGTTTGTACTTGATAATCGATAATGTAATACGTTAATTAAAAACTAGCTTCGGCCCGCGACTTCGTCCGCGTGGAATAGTTACTTTGGGTTAAGGCAAACACACAACGGAAGCTCTCAAAAATAAATAAGTATACCCTGTTTTTAAACATTATTCATTGGTGTTTCCCTCCTATTGGTCGTAGCGTGATGATAAATAGCCTATATAGAGCCTTTCTCGATAAATGACTTATCAAACACTGAAATAATTTTTCAAATCGGACCAGTAGTTTCTGAGATTAGCGCATTCAAGCAAACAAACAAACCCTCCGGCTTTATAACATCAGTATAGATTACTACTCTTCTCTCATACTTCACTTTTGATAGAGTATACCGATTTTAATGAAACGAAGACTAAGTTACTAGGATATGCTGTATGAGGCGAGGATTTATTGTGAACCCAGGGCTTTAGGAGTGATGCCTGAACATACAAAGAGACAGACAGACATTTCTAAAAATTATTCAAATGTATTTTATTACTTACTAGCTTCTGCCCGCGACTTCGTTCGCGTGGAATAGTTACTTTGGGCTAACGTTAACACGCAGCGGAAGCTCGGAAAAAAAACCCCAATTTTGAAACAGTCTTCATTGATGCTCCGCTCCTATTGGTCTTAGCGTGAATATATATAGCCTATAACCTTCCTCGATAAATGAGCTATATAACAGTCAAAGAATTTTTCAAATCGGCTTTGTAGTTCTTGAGATTACCCCCCTACAACGTCGCAACGTCACAAACTCACAAACTTTACCTCTTTATAATATTAGTATAGATTCCTAGACACCTGCAACATTTTTTTCAAGATAATCGAAAAGGAACAGACACTTTAGATTTACATTCTTATTATGTGTATAGAAGATGTTTAACGGTGTGAAATATATTATGTAATTAAAAAAAACGCTTTTTCAAACTATAATTTTAACAATATGTCATTTATCTAATAAGATATTAATAATTTTACTAAGACGTACAAGTAAAATAGGTATAAATACGTATAGTTTTCATATTTTATATTTTTATAATGGTTTATTATATTACTATTACTGAGAAAACTCTGAAAATCCTGAAAATAAACCCAGAAAATGCAGTCCTCGGGAATAGTCTAAAGTTGGCTAGTTTTCTGTTACATAAAAATGGCAATATAGCAAGCATACCATAATCTTGAAGAACTTCGTTTTTAACCGGAACGAACAATTGTAAGGCTAAAAGAGCCCATCAGACTTCGTAACTATATAATGATAATCATAAATACAGTGGTACAACAAAATAATCCCAAGGAGGGTTGATGTCAGGCAGGCGGCCGATCGTAAAAATTAAGCCAAATCATATACCACAACATGACAAACATGTTGTACCGACC
>MU159151.1:74660-89457 GCA_015888305.1 Antheraea pernyi | reverse complement strand
AACTCTTGTGTTTACTTTAATATTCGTCAATTACAGCGAACTGTTTTAACAATCGCTATGAATTTTTAAACCTTCTGTCTAGCTACATGTTCTGTGGTTCAGTTGGTAACACTCAATAGGATTACTTCCCACGTAATGAATCAATACAGTCTTTTTTTTTTGTAATTCTGATAAGATTATCGTTAACTATGTTTTCGGTACATACCAGTTCTACTTATTAATTTTATCACTTATATTTTATGATTCCCTTATTGATATTATAATATCTATACATACAGCATGATTGGTTAAATAGTTATAATACTCTCACAGATTACCCATTACTTGCTTCTCGCTCTAAATCAATTTAAAAAATAGGTGCTTAATATTTGACCTAATTATCTCGAGAAACGCAAAACTGATATAAACTCAACATCAGGTGATTTACGCAAAGACTAACACATGTAATAAATGAATCCCGCCCTGTCGCGTACTCCAGGCCGCGTCTCGCTTCCCTTTCTTCAACTGTGTGGCGTTCCCACGATAAGCAGTTACATAATGATTAACCTTGAAAAGCGCCCCTTAAATTTTGTTCATTGAAGTTAGGTGTGACTTTTTTACGTTTAAAAGTATCGTTCCCATACGTCTAAAAATTTTAGAGAACAAACTTTAACTAAGTTTCTCTTTGTTGTTTATTAGTATTTGTTTTGGTATTATTGTTTCATATGTTGAATGTGACCATAAACTACCCCACGATTGAAGGGTGTTAATCTTTAAACAGCCACCTGGTATAATAAGAATGTAAATTTAAAGTGTCTGTAATTTTTACATCTTTGTGAAAATTATTGTTGCTTGGAATAAGTAATAATATACATTTCATTCATTTTTAGAAATGTCTGTTTGTTTGTTTGTTCACAATAAAACCTCAGAAAAGTAGAGAAGTAAATGGACTTAATACATTCAAATGATTTTACTAGTCACTGTTTGTTTACATTAGGTTCCACGCAGACAGAGTCGCGGACACACCTAGTGTTTATGAAAATGTTACTATATGTGTGGTTTCGTAAACTTATTACTTTGAAATAGTTATTATATCAACTAGAAGATATTATATTGGATTGACGTTCCTTACCGCTTGTTCAAAGTTGTCGGAAAGGGGTTTTCCGTCATGTGCCTTTCTACATAGTGTAGACTGTAGACGATTAAACCTGTGCTACGTAACAACTTTGCTAATTGTTTGTAAACACTTTTATTGATTAACAATAACTCTTGCTAATAGTTAATATACATTAACAATGCATTGTGATAATGGCTTACAAGGTAATAAGAATGACACCAGGTAAGTGTCAAGAGTTAAGTGCAGCAATATGTGAATAATTTAATTGTAACCTACCATTTCTATATTACGACTCTCCTGTTTTTTTTTATAGCCAATTAGCGGGCCCGGTGTACGTTGTCCCGCCATAATAATAAAAAAACAACCTTGATAAATTATATATCTAACCTTCCACATGAATCACTTTATCTAGTGGTGACAGAATGAAGATCAGTTACGAAGTTTTTGAGTTTATCGCGAACAGACAAACGTGGCAGAGGATTTTGTTTTATAATATGTAGTGATTTATTGAGAAGCTGTTGAATGATGTACAATGAAATGTTGAAACAACTCGAAAAAATATATTATTTACGAAAACTCCTACCATTCCTTCAATTCATAGCCCGTCATTGTGATTCGCTTTTGCGGGTCGCGTTTCGGGATCAGCCTGTGCATATCCAGCTTTTCGCAGGCCGGCATGACAGCGGCAACCGGCGATGGATAGTGTGCCACTCGGTGATAAACCAGATCGAGTTTCTTGCCGGTTCTTCTCGATGACTGGGTTGTTTTCCGAACCGGTGGTAGCTTTGACGTTCGTAAGTGCCTTCTCAGGGCCTAAATTGAATAAAGATTATTTTGATTTTGAATTCATTACTTATTCTGCGTTTCATTTAATTGCTCTCAGACACTAGTAGTTGTTTTGTTTGTACTTGATAATCGATAATGTAATACGTTAATTAAAAACTAGCTTCGGCCCGCGACTTCGTCCGCGTGGAATAGTTACTTTGGGTTAAGGCAAACACACAACGGAAGCTCTCAAAAATAAATAAGTATACCCTGTTTTTAAACATTATTCATTGGTGTTTCCCTCCTATTGGTCGTAGCGTGATGATAAATGCTTACCATCTGGCACAGTGCAGTCACTTTGCCGTGCTACTATAAAAAAAAAATCATTACTTATTTCATTTAATTGCTCTCAGGCGCTAGTAGTTGATTTGTTTGTACTTGTTAATCGATAATGTAATCCCTTTATTTAAAAAACTAGCTTCGGCCCGCGACTTCGTCGTCGTGGGATAGTTACTTTGGGTTAAGGCAAACACACAACGGAAGCTCTCAAAAATAAATAAGTATACCCTGTTTTTAAACATTATTCATTGGTGTTTCCCTCCTATTGGTCGTAGCGTGATGATAAATAGCCTATATAGAGCCTTTCTCGATAAATGACTTATCAAACACTGAAATAATTTTTCAAATCGGACCAGTAGTTTCTGAGATTAGCGCATTCAAGCAAACAAACAAACCCTCCGGCTTTATAACATCAGTATAGATTACTACTCTTCTCTCATACTTCACTTTTGATAGAGTATACCGATTTTAATGAAACGAAGACTAAGTTACTAGGATATGCTGTATGAGGCGAGGATTTATTGTGAACCCAGGGCTTTAGGAGTGATGCCTGAACATACAAAGAGACAGACAGACATTTCTAAAAATTATTCAAATGTATTTTATTACTTACTAGCTTCTGCCCGCGACTTCGTTCGCGTGGAATAGTTACTTTGGGCTAACGCTAACACGCAGCGGAAGCTCGGAAAAAAAAACCCTAATTTTGAAACAGTCTTCATTGATGCTCCGCTCCTATTGGTCTTAGCGTGAATATATATAGCATATAACCTTCCTCGATAAATGAGCTATATAACAGTCAAAGAATTTTTCAAATCGGCTTAGTAGTTCTCGAGATTACAACGTCGCAACGTCACAAACTCACAAACTTTACCTCTTTATAATATTAGTATAGATTCCTAGACACCTTTTTTTTTTTTTTTTTTAACGCTGGGCGCCCTCCACCACTATGTGGGCCCCAGGTGGTGGCCCTCGCCGAGGCCCATGAAAGAGTAGGGCCTCGGTCTTCTCGAGGGCCACCCTGAGGCCCAACCTCCTTATGCGCCTGACCACGAGGGTTGTGGCCATCGTAGCCAGGCGCTCCACCTCCCTCCAGTCTCCCCCCCGGGCTACGACTAGGGTGTCGTCCGCGTAACAGATGAGGCGTGCTCCATATGGGAGCACGCCGCGGAGCACCCATGATTCCTAGACACCTGCAACATTTTTTTCCAAGATAATCGAAAAGGAACAGACACTTTAGATTTACATTCTTATTATGTGTATAGAAGATGTTTAACGGTGTGAAATATATTATGTAATAAAAAAACGCTTTTTTAAACTATAAATTTAACAATATGTCATTTATCTAATAAGATATTAATAATTTTACTAAGACGTACAAGTAAAATAGGTATAAATACGTATAGTTTTCATATTTTATATTTTTATAATGGTTTATTATATTACTATTACTGAGAAAACTCTGAAACCACGAATCCTGATAAATAAACCCAGAAAATGCAGTCCTCGGGAATAGTCTAAAGTTGGCTAGTTTTCTGTTACATAAAAATGACAATATAGCAAGCAGTAATCATACATACAGTGGTACAACAAAATAATCCCGAGGGTTGATGTCAGGCAGGCGGCCGATCGTAAAAATTAAGCCAAATCATATACCACAACATGACAAACATGTTGTACCGACCCTACTTATGTGGGATAAGGGTAAGAAGAAGAAGAAGTACAGATAGACACATTGTTAATAGATAAACATTTTTTACAATCGCAAAATATGACTAATATATGTATTAGTAGAACTGGTATGTACTTGAAACAATCTATGATATTCTTATCAGAATTACAAAGAAATGACTGTATTCATTCATTACGTAGGAAGTAATCTTATTCAGTATTGCCAAAAGGAGGGACCACAGCAAATGTTACATTCAAGAATGTACATTCGACGTGGTCGTTTTACTGTAAACTAGCGACACGTTCGGACTTCGCACGGGTCTAATGTATTAATATGACGTCATAAGGCTCTAACTATAAGTGTTTACAGTACATTTTTTTCCCTTTTACATTTTGCAGTTAATTAAAGTCAAAATAGTTTTGTATGTCGCTGCACACTGTCTGTCTGTCGGTTCGCGATAAACTCAAAAACGACTGAACGGATTTTCTTACGGTTTTCACCAGTAGATAAAGTGATTCATAAGGAAGGTATATATGTCTATAATTTGGCAACGTTTTTTATTATTATCAGGGCGGGACAAAGTCCGCCGCGCACTCTAGTATACTATAGAGGACAATTTTTATGTGTTAACTTCTAAAGTGTATCTAAATTATTTAATTCGATAATGAGTTATAATATGAATATTAAAGTAGTATTGAAACACTACTTTGTTAATAGTATGTAAAAGCTGAACATTACTACCGTAGGTAGGCTGTTGTTAGCAGGTAAACATATACCATCGGCCGAAAGATATTTGTTACGATAACCTTAAGTACGTCGATTTTTCTCTACGTTCTATAATAAAAGTCTAAGATCCGACTGCAAAAAACCTTCGTTTATTGGATATATTATAAAAAGTAAAGTTTCTTATAATATTATAAAGGAAGGGAGTAAATATGGTTCGACGGAGTTGCCAACTGTTTCCCCTAATATTTTTAATTAAATTATTAAATAGATAGAGACTATAGAGTTTGTAATTATGTATGTTGCCAGCCGGTATTTTTGTAAATTAAATGTCTCCGAAGGTTTGCCTGGAAGAGATCGCTCTAAGCGATAAAGCCTAACTGTAAAAATATTGTAAATTAATGTTACATTTTGTATATTTTCAACGTGTGTGCAATAAAGAGTTTTTATTAAAATTTATATTAAATTTAGGGAATAATTTTCATTTACTAGTTATTAAAAGAAACTAAACTGTATACTTCAGATATATAGACAAAAAGTGACAGTTGCCATTGCGCACTTGGCCGCAACCTCGTCGCAGCGTACGGCTATACAAAGTTGAGTAGCGAGTGCGATCCCTTGTCGCCCCAACAAAAAATGGTCTATCGGTACACCGTGGGATTTTAGTCCATGTGAGTCGGACATAACCCAATCTCCCTCGGGAGGGTGGAAATCCGCAATGGATTTCCCCACTTTAATAAAAAAAAGGTATAAGTGTCCGCGCACTAATTACGGTGCGGAATAAGAACCGCACAGGAAAAAATTCCTCAATACCACTTCTTCTGACGTATTCGCGTATAAATAGGAACTGTAACTTATCACTCTCTAACATAAACCCTTGATAAATTAAAAACTCTACTGTCAGTTACATTTAAAAATGTGTTAAATCCAATTTTAATCGTTCATATAATTTGTTTAATTTTTTAAGATTTCCAGTTTTAATATACTGAGAACGAAGTTCAAGTTTTGCCGTTCATGAGGTTTTTTTTAGTAATATGATCTTCATATTTTACATTTACAAAATTTTAAACTGAAATTGAATTTTCGAAAAATAACGTGAAATATTAGGAACAGCTATAATTGGATTTAGCTCGTTTTAAAATGTGACGACACATTAATAATACGTAATAAAGTTTCGGCTAAATATAATAAAACTTGTATTTAATTCATTGTAAGTACTAGTAGCCTAACGAAGGCCAACGATGAATTTGAAATCCATTCCTTCGCATTGATTTGTTATACAGAGTTGGAGACGTAAGATGTGCCCGGCATATAAATTATGTGAACATCCGAATATTACATTCTGTCCTGCTACCATCGTCTATACATATAAAATTGAAATGTCTGTTCTTAATGCCAGAATAACAGCATTTTATTTAATGAGTGTGAGAGAAAATACAGTAGTTACAGCCAAAAAAAAGAAAAACAATTTTTTGACTTTCAGTTTGTTCCGGTGGATCTTCGAAACGGTTGGACCAAATTTGACACTTTCACTGGGCAGATGTGTGCTGTTATAATTAATTCGGTTTAATTAGGCTACGTTTATTTTAACAAAACAAAGAAAAAAATAAACAGTGGTTACATGGAAATATAATCCTTTAGATAAATATAAACTCAGATGAAGTCCCGCGCCGCTGCTAGTATATGCAATATATAACACAAATGTTCGCGATCCTTGAATAAATAAATAACTATTTTGTATTATATTTAGCTGGTTTTTGTAACAAACATAAGATACATCATATTTTTATAAATGACTAGCGGGCCCGGCGGACGTTCTCCGGCCCTGATAATTAAAAAAAACAACAAATGATATACCTAAACCGTATCACTTATTTACTGGTGGAAACCGCATGAAAATCGGTTCAGTAGTTTTGAGATTATCGCGAACAGACAGACAGACGTGGCGGAGGCAAAGTCCTCCTTTTATAATATGTAGTAATATGATTGTATGTATATAATTCACAGGTTATTAAACAATACAAATAAAAATTAATGTCAAGGCTGTAATAATTCCTGGGATTATTATCAGCCGTTGAAACATGGTTATTAAAAAAACAGCTTCATCACAACACAATAGTTAGTTTCCAGTAGACCATGAGATTTGTGTGCAAATAAATACAAATTAAAAAGATTATAAATATCACTTCAATTTTAATGTAAATGAATTATTTTCATACTATTCTCATTCTGTTCTCGGCTTTTCCCGCGTTATTGTAGAATCGATAGATCCCTAGGGAATATAGAATTAAACGAAATGAATCTAAACGAAATGTAGCCTATTTTTTTTTACCCTTGAGCATTCTCAAAGTCTAGGTATGCAAAATTTCACGATGATCGATTTAGTAGTTTTAAGGCGTGAAAGCGTAACAAGCGGTGATCACTTAACATTAGATGACCCGCCTGTTCGTTTGCCTCCTATGATATAAAAAAAAAACGTTTTCGCATTTATCAAATACAGTCAAAATCTATTATAACAACATCGGAGGGACTCATAACAGATTCATAAGTTCAACTTTGTACACGTACTAAGTAGTTCTTTCGACAAATACAGCAAGCCTATCTGGTTATCTGTAAACGTAAACACAGGATATGAAAGCTTAAAAGTTTTATGAATGAGTCTTTGTGGCTTGGTTTTGTCGACTCAGTCGCAATATGCGCATGGAGTTTCTAGGAATCCGTCACAAATGGTTCATAACATCTAGTCGCTATACCCGAAATTGACGTTATATCCGAAGTTGCTATTGCCGATTAAATTTCCCACGAAAATTTACGTTAAATTCTAGGGACGTAAGTCTGACGGCGTTGTTACTGAAAAGTCGTTACAACCGAGGCCATTATTAATAAAATCCACTGTATTAGTAAGGAAGTACTGTGTATGATTGCGTTTATTAATTTAATAACCCTTGCTTCCAGATTTATCATGTTCAACCAGTACAGGATACCAAGGGAGAACCTTCTGAATAGAACAGCGGACGTCACAGAAGATGGAACGTATGAGAGCTCGTTTTCGGATCCGTCCAGGATATTGGGAGCTGCGCTAGAGAATTTATCTGCAGGTAAACATTGAAAAGTAGCATTACGTGACGTCACAAGTTACGTTATGGGTGTTAAGCACCATTTTAACCGCGTGTATATTTACAATTATTTCAGTATAAGTTTTAAGTGTTTTTTAATAGAAGGGTACCGAGCTATCAATATATCGACTTCAAATATATTATTAGGTAGCTCGAATATCAATATTTTTTATTTAATTTGGTTAATTTAATAATTCAGTTATTTTTCGCTTTTAGTGCCTTATTAGTTTTTCACATCGAAGGCGGTTTATTTTTATTAATTTTTTAATTTTATTTCTCCATTTTTTGTGTCCATAAATATATCTGGTTTCAATGGGTATAATAAATCGGTTCCAATTTCACGAAAATACGTAGAGACGAAGTGGGTTAAAATCAAATAAACGATATTTCACCACCCTAGGGGTTGAATATTTTTTTTCAAATATATATGGGGCCACCTCTAAATATAACCAATTCAAATAAAAAAAGAATCATTAAAATCGGTTCATAATTGACGGAGATATCGAATAACATACATAAAAAAATACATACAACCGAACGTAGTAACCTCCTCCTTTTTCGAAGTCGGTTAAAAAGAGATTTAAGTCCGTTTAAATAGTACGTTGCATAATGTCTGCGATGGTAAGGTAACGTGGGAAGACTATCAATAGGTAATTAGTAATTACACCGTCGATGTATTTTTTGCTTAACGAGGTTAAAAAACCTACATGGTGCATCAATTATTACGATTAATTTTATATTAATAATAAAAATAAAATAATAATAAAAATAATTTATTCGTGTGTACCGAGTAACAGCTAGTTTAATAATTTAAGATATCTATAAACAAATCAAGAGCTATTTAAGTTATAAAATACCTATTAATTCACTTCTGTTGCAAGACATTGTGTAACAGTGTTGATCAGTATTATTTGAGCCTCTCTGTGAAAGAACACTACAACTTAATTTTTTAAATTTATAACACAGTATATAAATCAATTTAATTGAAGTTATCCTGACTAATATTGTTAATGTGCGAGTGTGAGTTTGGTTCACTTTCATGCCCTAACTAATCAAGGAAGTTCTGGAAGGATAGATAAAATCAATACAATGAAGCCAGTAAAAGATTTCTTACTTTAAACGTGCCGGTAGTGTATTCTGTTTGTATCCTTTCTTTTATGAAGAGTTTACAATTTCGAAGTTTTAACTTGAATTTATTATATTTATTTATGTATTTTTTAAGGCGTTATTCAGTTTTATATAATAAAGAGTTTCTGAAGATTAGTGGATTTCCAAATTATAGTACAGTAACATAGTTTATATAGACAATAATAAAACATAGACGCATAAATATTATTATTGTTTAAATTTATCAAAATTAATCGGCTTAAAAAATAACACCTATATATGTATATTATAGCCGATGTCTTATTCTGATATATGAGCTCTGTTAATTAAAATTCGTTCAGTACTTTTTGCGTGGAATATATACGGGGTGACTGTTGACTCGCTAGCAATATTTTTACAGGATACTCCATTCTAGATACTCGTTCTAAATCAATAAAAAATAGGTGCTTAATATTTGACCTAATTATCTAGAAAATACAAAAATTATAGTCAATCCTCTACCCTTCTATATTAAAGGACAGTATCAATGACCGTCGGGTGTAGTAAAAGTGAAGCAAACCAACAAACAAAGGATAATTTTTCGAAGTTTGAACAAACAAAAGGGTTTTATTACCTAAGGTTATAAACTCCGGGACGCCGCTTGCAGGTTTTGTCACCGGTCCTTCAACATACGTTTATTTAAATTTGTGCCCATACTTTTGAGAGTTTTAGAACAGACTTTAACTTAGGTTCTCTTTGTTGTTTATTAGTATTTTTTTGATATCATTATTTTATATCTTAAATGTGACCATGACGATTGTAGGTTGACATTCTTGAAACAGTTACGGCGTATAATCGAATACGTCAAGAGTTTTGGAAAAATTGCTTTCTCGAGAGAATAATATCGTTAAATATATAATTTGAGTAACACGAAGACAATGTGGGGTGTCATTATTTGTAAAGATACAAGCGCAGAGGAAGTCACGGGTGGTTGCTAGTCAAATAATAAATTCATAGACATGTAGAACTCTGAAATCGATATTATCTGCGGAATTGATTAAATTTAAAAACATTAATCCAAACAAAATAAGCATTTCTCATTATATCATTTTAACTTGAAGTTTCGGGAAATAAAAAACAATATATGCATGTTGTATCATTCGTCTTCTGAGTAACCCATTTGTAAACCAGATTTTTGTGTCCAAAATATTTCAACTTACGAGTTTGGTACAAATACACCTTGTGAGAAAACTTGATTCCAACTTAATTACCGGTCAGCACTGGGCTGTTGTCGAGAATCCAGAGTATGTGTAACTATATGTCTACACTAGTTATGCCCGCGGCTCTGCATGTGTTTATTACGCATATTTTATGATTTCTAGAAGAATTATGGTGATAATTGTTATTTTAGGTCACTTTTGAAATGAAATACTGTATACAAAAATAATTAAAATCAATTTAAAGTAAAACAAAATAGAGTAATATTTTTTATGATTTATACAAGCACTAGCGGGCCCGGCGGACGTTGTCCCGCTCTGATAATAAAAAAACCTTGACAAATTATATACCTAAATCTTTCCCATGAATCACTTTATCTACTGGTGAAAACCTCATGAAAATCGGTTCGGTAGTTTTTGAGTTCATCGCGAACAGACGGACAGTCAAACGTGGCAGAGGACTTTTGTTTTATAATATGTTAATTATTGGTAATTTTTATAGGTTATCAATTTTGGGGTAATATTCTCCTGAATATCCTTAAAATTGGTTGAGAATAATAAATAACGAAATTTTTACAAATTGTTTTTTTTTTACAATTTCATGTAGGTATTATATATAATTATAGACTCTATGCTTATTGATGGAAGAATTTCGTATAGTTTTAATTATACAAAAATTCATAGCAATCAGTCAAGCCGTTTTTAAATTAAATCAATGTATCAAAACAGTTATTTTTATGTCATATACTCGGTCAGTGTCATTTATATTAGATGTTTATCACATTTTGAAAGGATTTATGTTAAGATTATGCACATAATGAATTAAAGATTTTTTTTAATATACACATATAACTGCTTTATGTAATTTGAGTTTAGATAACTATGTGTTTATTTTATATCAGCTATTTTTATACTCGTCAGATTTTCTGATATTCTTTTTAAACTACTAGTGGCAATATTGTTGAAAATTTTCCAGTGCAATTTTACCTTATGGATTTTGGTACATCATATATATATAGAAAATAGAAGGAAAACAGTCAAAACAAACTTCCTGCCTTGTCATTTTATTTTTATATATTTTGGTGAGAAGATTTTGACGAATTTTGTCACGAAGTGTTGTAGAAAGATAAATTTTGAATTGTTTTTTCGTCTCATTTCTATGATCTACAATATACAATACAGTGTGAGGAAAAAGTTTGTACCTTTTATTATGGTCGTATTTCGATCAATAGACGATCTTTTTTTTTAAACAGACTAATGGTTTTGGCCTGATGGGTCACACACCTTCACCGGACTAATAAGTCAAGAGCTCATTCAATTTCAGTGAGTGAGATCGCATTGTTGTGGGTTTGGCTACTATTTCGTTACCGTTGGTTGAAGCGCAGTCTTCAATTAAATTCAGTTTAATTTTGTTCCAATAGATGTCGCTGTGCACAAGTTGTATTGCGTTTTATAGTACGTTTCAATCGTGGCTCGAATGTATTAAATCGAAATAGATGTCTATGCGTAGTCCGGTGAAGCTGTAAAGACCTTGCCAGGTCAATAGCATAGTCAGTTCGAGAAAAAATGTCTATGCGTCCCGGGATTTCAAGTATCCATTTAACCTAGCTTACCACCTACGGGATTTCAAGTATCCATTTAACCTTGCTTACCTACCTAAATTTTTTGACCGCGCTGAGTATAGATAGATGCGTGGAAATCTAGGTTTAAATACTTATTATACTATAAGTATAACATAGAGACAATTTAAGAATAATAATATATAACAATATTTTTATTTTTTTATATTTCATTCTTCACATTATATTATTATTAAGTCGTGGTGGTCTAATGGTTTGACCGGTAGAATATCAAACCGATGTCCGCAGGTTGGATCCTCTGCATGTACCAATGAATTTTTCGCGTAAATGTATTATAAATTGGTAACGTTATCGGCTGACGGTGAAAGAAAACATCATGGGGAAACCTGAACCTGAGAAATGTTCTTGTAGTACGACTATGTCTGAAAAAACATAGCACTGTGGATTTTCCGGAGTTTAATATCGCCAATACATAGTGGGCTGGCGTGGTTATTATGCCCATACCTTTCTTTGGAAAGAGGCCTTGTCCAGTGGGTCTGGTACAAACTGATGATGGTGTTGATGATTATTATTATGCGCAAGTCCGAATTTAGGCTTGACGAGGCCTGTACATGAAGTGTATATGTATTTCAGGTCGGATAGGAATAATGCAGGAGAGCTGTCACTCGATATCGAGCGCGGTCGCAATCGCGGTGCGTTACGCTGCGACTCGCACGCAGTTCGGCGAGCGCGACAACGAGATACCGCTGCTCGAGTACGAGTTGCATGTCAGTTGCTTTGTTCATGGCTTATCCCCCCACTCCCACGTCCCTCTTATCGATATAGTTTAATCGTACAGTGTCTCGATGCGGTTTCATCGAAATATTATTATTACAAAACCCGGTATTGAAATATCAATTTTCATAAAAATCAAAACTCACACGCACACAAATACGCAACAATCACACATAATAAGAGCTCATGATGATTGCTTCATTACAAATTGCACATAGAACAATCGTTATCAATAAGTAACTCTCTTTACCCAAACACTTTCATAAAATTAGTGGAGTTTGCGCTGACATCTGTGATACAGTTTCAAGACTAGTACAGTCGTCACAACGTACTAATATTATAAAGAGGTAAAGTTTGTGAATTTGTGAGTTTGTGACGTTGTGGCGTTGTAAGGGGTAATCTCAGGAACTACTGGTCCGATTTGAATAATTCTTTCAGTGTTATATAGCTCATTCATCGAGAATGGTTATAGGCTATATATCATCACGCTAAGGCCAATAGGAGCGGAGCACAGATGAAAAATGTTTAAAAACAGGGTATTTTTATTTATTTTTGAGAGCTTCCGTTGTGTGTTTGCCTAAACCCAAAGTAACTATTCCACGCGGACGAAGTCGCGGGCCGAAGCTAGTTTTTAATTAACGTATTACATTATCGATTAACAAGTACAAACAAACTCAAGAACTACTGGTCCGATTTGAATAATTCTTTCAGTGTTATATAGATCATTCATCGAGAATGGTTATAGGACACATATCATCACGCTAAGATCAATAGGAGCGGCACAAAAATAAAAAATGTTTTAAAATCGGGGTACTTTTTCCTTTTGAGAGCTTCCGCTGCGTCTTTAAAATAACTATTCCATGCGTGCGAAGTCGCGGGCAGAAGCTATTAACTAATCATATTATCTATAATCTATACTAATATTATAAAAAGATAAAGTTTGTGAGGTTGTAGGGGGTAATATCTGGGGAGTCGGAGAAAAATGGTCGAACGAAAACGTTTCTTACGAACGCTGCCTTAATTATGAGATATATGTATGATTGCGTTCTAGAGAAAAGTTGCAGCTTGATAATGCCTATTCCCCCACAACGGAGTGGGCACGGGTCGGCTAGTCAGTGATATTTTAAAATTGTACATAATATGTGTCAATTTTTTGGAGAATAAAATATATACTATGTATACATAATACCTAACCTAACACTAAGATTCGACTGTAATGATTACAAAAAAATATCGATTAAAGATAGTCGATTACTTTACAATAATTTACTTTAAGTTAAAGTAATCGATTAAAAATACAATTGATAATTTATCGATTACTTTTTGTAATCACAGCTGGATTTCAGAGTTAGGTGGTATATTTACATATTTAATTGATTCTTTAATGTCGGGTTTTTAGAAATTTTGTGGACTATATGAAAAATTGTAAACTTTCGTTATGTCCATATTAATTAATTATGTTTCCTTTGCTTTTCCGTTTATTATTTCAATTCCCATACCCTGTTTTTGTGTTTTTTTTTATAATAGCTTATTATACAAATTAATATTCTAGGCTTGATTATATATTTTCGCTTGACAGCAATGGCGACTGTTCGGGTACGTGGCAGCCGCCGTCGTCTTTCGAATGTACATAGAGAGTTTTACACATGTCTATTTGAATATTGTTGAGAAATCAAACGCCGGGATGAATGTCGATAACTTGGTGAGTACTTAAATATGTCTTAGTTAAATACTGAACATGGAGAAAACAGAATTCTATCTCTAAATCAGTCAATCGACTTTGGTGTATGGTTCGGTAAAGAGAATTCTTTATCGATTATAGAATATCGTATATATCATGTTTTCTACTTGATTTGTGGGCAAAGAAATTTTAATTGAAGTAGCCTAAACATTCCAAATTTTCCCCTACTACTTTATATTCGAACTAGCTGTTACCCGCGGCTACGCACGCGCTTTTTGAAAATATATTAAAGAAATGTAAAATTGTGAGTGGGTGTGTACATTACAGAAACGCTTTTTCAAAAACATTTGTAACTACGATACGAACGCCATCTACTGTAACATGTAACGTGTACATTAGATATATTAATACTAATAGTATATCGAATGGGATGGGATTTATCATCAGCAACATACCTGGAACTTCAACCTACTATATACCAAACTCAGTGCTCACTAACACTATATAAGAAAGTAATGAAAATTATAAGCTATACATTATGGAACAATATATCTTAAATCCTTTATTATATAGATACCATATGTCCGTATTGTCGATATACTTAACTTATTCTTATACGTTGCTATAATCACAGAGTTATGTAGAAGCAAACGCGGTAAATAAAACAATATAGCCGCCAAATTGACCAAAAAGATGATATAACTCATATTACATACAAATATATGACTTTCAATGATGTATATTTATTCTT
>MU159151.1:44345-74128 GCA_015888305.1 Antheraea pernyi | reverse complement strand
TGTTAAGACCTTGCTTGGTCAATAGCGTAGTCAGTTCGAAAAAAAAAAAAACCATTAAAATAGGTTAAGCCGTTTTGGAGATTACCCGGAACAAACAAAGAAACAGACAAAATATAATAATATAAAAATATAGACAAAATATAAAAATTTTTTTTTGGTCATTTGTAGCCATATCCATTCATCAAAAATTGTTATTTTAATTGTAAATACACAAACTTTATTTTTCCAATACGTAATAGATATGTAATAGGGAACAAATAAAAAATTGGAAATAAAAGTAGTATAAACTTTTTTAATAGGAAAACAAAATAAACTTGATTTAAGATATATTATTCGATAATGTATAGCTTATAATTTTCATTACTTTCTTATATAGTGTTAGTGAGTACTGAGTTTGGTATATAGTAGGTTGAAAATCCAGGTATGTTGCTGATGATAAATCCCATCCCATTCGATATATTATTAGTATTCATATATCTAATGTACACGTTACATGTTACAGTAGATGGCGTTCGTGTCGAAGTTACAAATGTTTTTGAAAAAGCGTTTCTGTAATGTACACACCCACCCACAATTTTACATTTCTTTAATACATTCTGAAAAAGAGCGTGCGGAGCCGCGGGTAACAGCTAGTATTAGTATATAGATGAGCGATCTGTGAGTCAAAACCTTTTTTGTTCTATAATTTTTATATAATTTTGATTAACGTTGTTACTAAATTTAGTAATACTTTGGATAGACCTTATTATCAAGGTTCATTTTCACGTTAATTTAGAAACGAAGTACTCGTAATACATTATATTCGTGCAATGAACCGTGTAGTGCAACATATTTAGTATATTTCTTCGGAGTTCGAAATTACCAATACGTTATAGGTTGGCGTGGTGATTATGCCCATACCTTCGTTCGGGAAGTGGTCTATGGCTCTGCAGTGGGTCTCTGACAGGCTGATGATGATGATTGGTTGTAATTAGTTATAATGATTGACTTTGGGCGCGTTGGTGGTAGAGTGAGGCGGTTTCAGAGATCCACGCGATGGTGTCGTGCAGCAAGCCGCTGCTCACGTGGACCGTGCTGTCTGCAGTACAGCACTGCCGAGAGGCGTGCGGCGGACACGGATACCTCAAGGTCTGTATACCGACGTATTATTTATTATACTAACATAATAAATCATATTAATTTCATTTCTTAAATTAAATTTTAACGCAACACTTAATGGACAACGTAAAAGAGCCGAAAATAGGTAGTTTGTTAGAGAGAGAAAATGAAATATGAATATGAGGGAGACTGCATTGGCAAAATGCAAACATTACATACAATGGAAACTCTTTAGAACGTCGTTCGCTATAAAGTTCGATCATTAAACTTTCTATAACGTACAAATTAATTCAATTTGGTTGGTTAATACAATACCATTTATTTGTTCTCTTCCCTGAGTATAACGAAAACTATTTATAAACTATTTTTATACTCGGTCCCTTGAAGTACGTAATAAAGAGTTTCACTGTGTAAATAAAGTTAGAAATGTTCTGTTTTTTGTCTAGCAAATTTTCGGTGGCACCAATTTTGACCAACCAAATTTGAACCAAACTTTACGTCTAGAGACAATATCAAAGCATTTCAATGGAGGAATAGCATTAGAAATAAAATTTAACAGAGGATACTTAACATCTATAAAGGGGCTTTAAAGACTAAATAGTAATTAAGAAGTTACAATTAAAAAATTAAAAACAAAAAACATACCACTATTACTTTAAATAAAATACGTGGTAATATTTTTTTTTAATGTTTTCGATTTTGACGAAAAGGAAAACGGGCGGGTGGATTCTAGTGAATTTAAAAAGAATTAGATGCACTACATTAAATAATTATTCATTTTATAATAAAAGTAACAGTGTTTATTAGCGAGAATTGCTTATCAAAATCGGAAAAAGTAGAAGAAAATAACATATATAAGGATATCGTTGTAAATATATATTTTTTTATTTAATTTTATGAACTGTTTTAGAAGTTCTTTCCAAAAAGTTTTTGGTGTATCACAATTATTTGCAATCAATTTCACTTGCGTAAGAGACAGGACATAGTACGTCACAATGCCACTAATATTTCTCAGTACATGATCAATTAACGCAAGTTTATGAAAGAACAAAATCAAAAACCGCTAAGTAAAAGTCTAAAAAAAATCATTTGTTTTTTCTTCTTCGGCGACCTGACTACACTTGATTGACCTGACAAGCGGTAGTCCGGTGAAGCTGTTAAGACCTTGTTAGGTCAATAGCGTAGTCAATTCGAAAAAAAAACCTGACAAGCCTATACAGCCTTACCACATTTTCTGGGTGTACGTTTAAGACAACATGCTCAAAAACTCCAAAGCGACTAAACCACGAGTTGAGCTGTTGCGATACCACATCGCGAGTAGGAATAATATTTAAAAAAAAACACTTATCTGTTACTGGTGCTATTTTCAAACTTCCTCTGATATATTCATTCCTAATCTTATCCATTCTAGTTACACCACACATCCACCTTAACATTCGCATCTCTGCCACATGTAGTTTTCTCTCATCCGTCTCTCTCGTCGCCCATCACTCAGATGCGTACAACATTACTGGTCTTATAATAGAACCACTAAGTAAAAGTCTAAAAAAATCATTTGTTTTTTCTTCTTCGGCGACCTGACTACACTTGATTGACCTGACAAGCGGTAGTCCGGTGAAGCTGTTAAGACCTTGTTAGGTCAATAGCGTAGTCAATTCGAAAAAAAAACCTGACAAGCCTATACAGCCTTACCACATTTTCTGGGTGTACGTTTAAGACAACATGCTCAAAAACTCCAAAGCGACTAAACCACGAGTTGAGCTGTTGCGATACCACATCGCGAGTAGGAATAATATTTAAAAAAAAAACTCATTTTTTATAGTGTGCAAACTTAGGCGAAATACGTAGTAATCATGAACCGACAGTGACATACGAGGGCGATAACAACGTATTATCACAACAAACCGGGAATTGGCTCTTGAGACAGTACGAGAACGCAAGAAATAACAACGCAGTGGACTCGCCGCTCGGTACTGTGCTGTTCCTCACGCGACACCAAGAGATACTCAGGGAACGGTTCCGATGTACGGACACGACGCAACTAAAAACCAAACAGTGTGAGTGGAACTCTTATATATAGTCTAGTACTTATAATACGTCTAGTAATTGTAAAATATGTGATTTTTCGTAAAGCGAAGACCCGACCATCTATAATACACACGTACAATCATAAACACATTTTATTTTTAGCGACTTTTATTCCAACGAACATATTATCCCCATTGTTTCGCATTTTTTCTAGGTTCAGCTCGAGAGTTGCTGATGAGGTATCAGTATCAAGTCATACAGCATCTTAGCTTCACCCGAACAGGGTTCTGCCAAGATACTGTGACAAATACCTTATGACCTCGCGTTAAAGATCCTGGTAGAATGCGTTATTTTAGTAGCTTCATGACTCAAATGTTTGTAGGGGAAATATTTATGGAACGGAACTATCTGTGCACGAACAGGGCTGTTTTCCTGAGTTTTTAGTATTAGGCTTTACACGGTTCCGATGTACGGACACGACGCAACTGAAAACCAAACAGTGTGAGTGGAACTCTTATATATAACATGTAGTAATTGTAAAATATGTGATTTTTTTGTAAAACGAAGACCCGACGATCTATAATACACAACACACTCATAAACACATACATGGACTGTTTGATATACATACATATACACGCACGCTTACATACACAAATGCACACAAAATATAATTTATTTTTATTTTTAGGGACTTTTATTCCAACGAATATATTATCCCCATTGTTCCGCATTTTTTCTAGGTTCTGCACGAGAGTTGCCGATGAGGTATCAGTGTCAAGTCATACAGCATCTTAGCTACAAGATACTGTGACAAATACCTATGACCTCACGTTAAAGATCCTGGTAGAATGCGTTATTTTAGTAGCTTCATGACTCAGATGTTTGTAGGGGAAATATTTATGGAACGGAACTCTCTGTGCACGAACAGGGCTGTATGCGGCCAATTTCCCTGAGTTTTTAGTATTAGGCTTTACGGTTCACCGACTTATTAGATAACATCTAATTTATTTTTCACATTGCAGTTATAATATCGACGTACAAATGGCTCATATGTTACGTACTGAAGCAAACACATGAAAAGTACGAATCGGAGCTGGCCAAAGGGCTGACGAAATTCGAAGCGAGGGCCAAATCCCAAGTGTACAGGTGGAAGACCCTAACGAAAGCGTACGCGGAGTACCTCGCGATAACTTTCTACGTGGAATCGATAGAGAAGAAAGAGAAGGAACTGCAGCCGGTGTTGGGGAAACTGTTCTGTTTGTATGGACTCTGGTCCCTGGATGGTCATCTCGTGGAATTGTACCAGGGCGGGTTCGCACAAGGGGAGAGTCTCGCGAGGTTGCTGAGGGACGCTGTACTGGAACTCTGTGCAGAGCTGAAGGGGGAGATCGTCAGCGTTGTGGATGCTCTGGCTCCTACAGATTTTATTCTTAATTCTGTGTTGGGGAAAAGTGATGGAAACGTGAGTTTTATTAACCTATATAACTTTATTGGTCGTACTATCGATCATCAATACGATCATTCAATGTATCGATAGTGCCGTTTAATCGATTATAGAAGAATCTTATTTCCCTGACAAAAAGCATTCTGTTTCATTACTTCTTTCTTCTTAGATGGTGAATGATATTTCCCCTTTTTATTGATCAGGGGAGATTATTTTCTTAGCAGAATCATGTTAAATAGTATATTAGGGTTACGGTATTAACTTATTATGAGCGTTTATTTGGTAGAGGAGGGAGTTTTAAATATTATAACTCGGGATTACCATTTCGCATATTGGGATTCGGCTTATTCCTCGATTGCTATTCGATAAACAAGTTCTGTAAAACGCGACTTTTGACCTTCAAAAGTACCAAGGGATTTTAATTACTAGAAGTCTTACATAATCATTTAAAAAACGATCAATTCTTTAATAAAATATGACTGGTATGTATGTATGTATAAGTGGTGGGGAGGCAAATCTTCTTCGAAAATAAACTTGAACTTTCCTTTGGTCCCAAGATTTGAATCCATACAAGAAACAAAAAAATAATAAACAGTATGTAAATAATAAAACTAGTGATAGGACACGATAAATACCATTTTTATCGATGTCGATAAAAATAACACTAATTTTATGTTTCTTTCACAGTTATATCAAAACCTACAAAAAGCGTTCTTCAATCAGCCGGGCGCGTTCGAGCGCGCCCCCTGGTGGCAGGAAGTGGTAAATATACCTTCTTCCAAACTATAATGTTAGGGTAATATAGTAGACGATAATTGTATTTTTATTACTAATCGAAGTATTTGATATTATTGTAAAAAACTAGATCGTTGAATAAATAATGTTATTTAATGTTGTTAGTGTTAACTCGGATACCTGAAATGTATTTCTTTACTAATGTCTTTTGAAATGTTATCATTTGTTCAGATATCGATATTGAACAATGTAAATCGAGAAGCAGAGTTTTGTATAAAAGTCATTTAATTTTTAGGTATTTGGTTACCCCACGTTAGTACTTTTTCTATTCATATGTTTTTGTTGATTACACTAGTATTACTAGATTATACTAAAACCATCGATAATCATAAAGAATAATAGAATATATTTGTTTTACTTTAATTTAATTGCTTTTCGTTTCCGAATTATTTATGAACCACGTCATTGAATTTCCTCAAAAAAGTCGAGTCGAAAGTACTAAATTTTTTAAGAATGCAAACACTGACACTATTTTTTCTATATTGTTTTTCGATAATTATTTATTTTTTTGATAATTAAGTATTGTTTTCGGTATTTTTAATATCGTGTATTTTTATATATTTATATTACATATTTTCTAAGTTTGGTTAAACGCTGGTTATTCAATTTTATCATGTCGGCAACGAAATCATATATTCAGATATGTACCATCCATAGTATAGTTCGCCATTTTATAGTCAATAAATCTCGATGAAGACTTCTATTGTTTTGCTCTTCTGATAGAGTCATTAGAGGGCAAAATATCATTTGACCATTCCTGTGGTAAAGAGTTGATAAACATCGGAGACTTTTTTAAATAATTATTTTTATTGAAAAAAAAACTTATATATGACTCAATATTTGAAACATGGATTTTGAAAGACTTTTGCATGTAACTAATGTATAATGCATGTAAGGAAATTATAGCATTTATCGTACAGAATCCCTTAAGTTTACAATATCGATATTTTAAAACGCGAGTAACAACACTATGTTAGTAAACCAATAGATGTAGTTATATGGCTTTTTTTCAAACGTGGTTACAGATATGTATTATAAAAGATTAATTCTCCATTATTAACGAGATTGCATGAAATAGTAAATTAATAAGACGTATATTTTCAGCCCAATAAGGTTCGAGACTTATGGTTGATTTTTTCTCTTGTTCAATGATTATAGCAACAATAACATTTCTCAATATACTTTCTTTTTGTTTTATAACATAAATATTATATGGGAAAAAAAAGAAATATTACGACACATTTTTTTTATTCGAAGACCACCAGTAAATTATCTTATTGTAGCTCACATTGAATATTATTGATTTTTTTCTGACGATTGAGTATTGTTTTTATTATTATTATTTTTAACAGTTGATTATATATTTTTCAATATTTTTTTATAAATCTGGTTATTGAATTTTGTCGGGATTTACATTAATCAAAAAGAAGCTCAAAGTATACCTAATTATTTAGAGAATGCGATTTGTTTACATTTTATAGCTGTATAACAAAGCTGCGTATTGTTATTCTGTTACTTTTAACAATCGGCCTTTTTGTATTTTTTTTTATTTCATTACCTGTTATGGTAATGAATGATAATAGAAAAAAAAACTATTATAATGACGATATAAATTATGATAATACAGTATTCATATACAAAATCTCTGTGAAATTTACGAATGAATTTGCTTTATCTACCTATCTAAGCTATAATTATTTATTTTTTATATCATTTTTCATTGATTGTGTATTTTATTATGTTAACGATAATGATTTATTGCATTTCTCTAATTATTTTTATAGAGATGTTAGCCGATTTGTGATATTAATAATTATTTCGTATTAAATTTTTATAACAGTATCGAACGAGTCATTGTTTTAACTATTGATTCACGTTGTTGTACATAGAGTGATGAAATTGGTTGGAAAAATGGTTAACTGTTATTGTGTTATATACGCTGCCCAGGGCCGTATTTACTCGGAAGTGAGTCCCAGGGGCTCCACGGGACCCACGAGACGTTCGATATTAGATGAGATTTTTACTGAATGCAATTTGTTTCCCTTCTTGTCTTTTAACTAGCTTTAAAACTAACTAACTTTAAAACTTTTCACGGTGGCCCGGCAACACATATTTTACTTTCTTGTTAGCAGCATAGTAGTTGCTATATCTATTATACTTTCTATTATTATAGGCTTAGTGTGTTGCATCAGATATATTTTACTAGGTCCACCCTAATATATTAGTTCTCAGTCCTTCCAAGTTATAAAACATGGACTGCGTCCAACAACTATTACGGTTTGAGAAAAGGGCTTGGATTAAAAACTATGATTTAACGGTGTTTAGTCGATTATTGCATTTCATTGCTTGTGATAAAAGATGCATTTTGTTTTTGAAGGTGTTACTTTATGATTGTTATCTATATAATATACTTACTTGAGTCGCGTAGAATTAAACCGGCAAATTAGAGACACAGAAAAATTTCATAAATATGTAAAAACAATTTTTTTTATTAACCTTGTCGGCTTCGATGGGTTTATGTTTACTAAATAATAGTTGATTACTGCATTTCATGTAGTGTGATAAAAGATGTATTTTGTTTCTGAAGATGTCACGTTATAATGGTTATCTACATTAAATATTTAGTTAACTTCCATTAAATGAAACCGGTGAAGTAAGGAGATGGTAAATAATGAAATAAATATATGGAAACTCAGAATTTTTATATTAATATTGGCTTCGAATGGTTTTGAAGGCCACCCCAACGAGAATAGTTGATTATTGAGTTTCAGGTCGTATGATAAAATATGCATTTTGTTTTTGAAGATATCACTTTATAAATGTTATAGTATATCGAATGTTTATTTGAGTCGTATAAAATCAAATGTAGCAAAGTTAGTAGGTCGTTCAAAATGAGATAAATATATGAAATCATAATTCTTTTTGTTATTCTCGTCGCTTTTCATTGGTTTAAATTCAACCAAAAATAGTAGAAGAATATTGACTCTGTTTATCTATTAATACTGTTAAAAATATCAGTTTTTTTTTCAATCGTCTCATTATGTGTCAAACCTATTTTGGCGCTTTTCATTTTATATGACTCATTTGTCTTGTACAATATAACTGTTTACCTCATTTTAACTTATAAATATTATTAATAAAACACTGAAGATAATTAATATTAAATAAATTATTTCATTTCTCTTGAGTTAAATTAAAAATAATATTTCATAACGATTTAACAGATGACAGTGTTGCCATGTATAATTATAGTTAGTCGATTGTAAATATGTCGTAGTCGATTATATTAATATATAAAAAACCTTTCGCAATAATTTTGTACATCTAATTTTGTATAAATGTGGGCTTAAATCTATGTTAAACAATTCATATATTAAATCACTCCTTGAAGTGCCTTCTCTTGTTAATTGTGTGGGTGTGATGTGTAAGTCAAAATGGTGGAAAATCCATAGTATTCTTATGTTCGAAAATATTATATCTGTTACAATTTTAATAATTTTTTTGTTTTATATGATTTAAATAATAACGATATTTCAAATTTATTACACGAAACTTTATTTGATTTGTATTCAAACATATATTAATTTGATATTATAAATGAAACAAAAAACCATATGACTAAATAGGATATATGTGTATAATATAATAAATGCTATGGAAAAAAGCGCCAATTGGATACGTAGATATGAATGTTTATATGGTAATTTTGATGTCTGTGAATTATGACGAATAAATTATATGTATTCATTTAATTCGAATTTTATTTTAAATCTTTTAACCAAAATCAAATAATCTGTGGTCGATGGATGTCAGAAAATTTTACTGTCATTGTAATATGTAGTATCCTCTTTTCTAGTCTTTGCATTGACATGGATCGTATAGCCTAAGTATATGAAGTACTAGTTTCCGCACACGACTACGTCTGCGTGGAATAGTTACTTTAAGCTAACGCTAACACGCAGCGGAAGCTCTCGAAAGGAAAAAAAAACCCGAAAGGAAGAAAAACCCCGATTTTGAAACATTATTCAGTGTCGCTCGGCTCCTATTGGTCTCAGCGTGATGCTATATAGCCTTTCTCGATAAATGAGCTATCCAACACTGAAACAGTTTTTCAAATCGGAGTCCTGAATCTCTCGAATCCGGATTCGGTAGTTCCTGAGATTAGCGCGAACAACCAAACAATATGTATTACCACTCGTCTCTCCTACTTACTTCGAGCCGTCATTCAAATTACAGTAACTTTTGATAGTGTGGACCGATTTTAACGAAACAAAGACTAAGTTACTCCCGAGGATATGCTTTATGATTTTCTTGGTTAATTGTTAACCCAATACTTTGGGAGTGATGCGTATTCATACAGACAGACATTTCTAAAAATAGTTGAAATGTATTCTATTACTTAATCCTAGACCCCTACAACAATTTTTTTCACGAAGATCAAAAAGTACATAGTCGTTACATTTATATTCTAATTATATGTATAGAAGAAGAAGATGAAATCTGAGAATCAAAGTAGAGTGGAGGGACAAAAATGAGTTTTTTACTTATCAACACTCAAATAACTCGTGTTTACATCCCATTCTTTATATTTATAATATTACAAATTTTACTAGTTATTTAAATTTGTTCCACACTGCACTCGGTGAAAATCAATGTTTATTATTCAGAACCTCACCCGAACTGAAGTAGTATACTCGACGATAATGTAGAACTATGGCTGGAGTGAGGTGAAGCGTCAAACCATCGACAGGTCGAGATAGGGAAACATTGTGTCTGCCCACTGCCCCAAAGTTTGGAGACATAGGATCCCAAGAGAGAGAGAGATGAGTACAGCTGTAATGGATCTGGTATGATAAGGGGACTCAAATAATCTATTACCTTAATAGTACTTACTACTCACTTCGTCCTGTTTATATATTACACTAAAATTACTTGCTACTACTCACTTGAATACGAAATACTAAAAACCAGGACGGCCCAATGGGAAACTGGAGTAACGAATTCAAACATTGACGCCAGACTCGAATAGTTATTTCATAGGCTCAGTCTAGTTAGTTACATTAATAGTGTTGACGGAGGTTTTGGCGGGATCTCGGTCTGTCATGTAGTGGATTTTATTTTTTATTCATAATCTTGTGTTACTTGACTCTATATTGTGTAAAATTGGTGATGTTTTATCTAATATAGTTTGTTTATTGTGCATAAGTGAAATGAATGGAAAAAATACCACGGACCACGAATTCTGAGATGCCACAAAAACTCCATGGAAAGTCATAACAAGATGGCCACCATCTTGTTAGTTCATTGAAATTTTATCATGAAACTTATAATATCGATACTCACTTGACAATGGCAGTAATAGTCTACTAGAAGACTGGTTGCCAAAAATGGAATGGAAGAACTTGTAATACTATTAACTACACGACAATGGCAGTAATAATCTAAAAGATTGATTGCCAAAAATAAAGTTAAAAAAATAATAGTGTTAACATCAAAAGTTTCATTTTGTTGATGATTGTACAAATGAATATATGGCGTATTGATTTTCTTCAGTTTAATCATTCAAATAATTTTAAACCACAATGCTGACATATCCATTTATGGTAGCTAATAAAATGTGGAAAAGAATAAAAATACCTTTATATATTCTTATACGAAATCGGTCGAAAACCATAATGAAGTGGAAATATTCATACTAATCGGGTTAAAACAAAATACGTTTTCAGTGGTAAGAAAATTTTATGGAAGAACTTGTAATACTATTAACTACTCGACAATGGCAATAATAATATAAAAGATTGATTGCCAAAAATAAAGTTTACAAAAAAAATAATAGTGTTGACATCAAAAGTTTCATTTTGTTGATGATTGTACAAATGGTTATACCGCGTATTGATTTTCTTCAATTTAATCATTTAAATAATTGTAAACCTCAATGCTGACATATCCATTTATAATAGCTAATAAAATGTGAAAAAGAATAAAAATACCTTTATATATTTTTATACGAAATTGGTCGAAAACCATAATGAAGTGGAAATATTCATACTAATCGGGTTAAAACAAAATGCGTTTTCAGTGGTAAGAAAATTTTAATCATGAGTTCAACAACTGTTCAACGTGAGACAATATTATGAGTTTAATAACAAGTTATCGTGCATGCTTAAAGAGTTAAGTTTATCATTGATTTACAACAATAAAAGATGTGAGGTCACACAGAAGGTAAACAGTTACTAACATCGAAATGGAAATATTTTTAATACATACAATTTATTTTCGTCCTAAAACTATATTACACTAAATTTTTTTAGTTAGTACAATTATTAGCCAGCGTAGGCAGACACGTTTTTAATTCTCTTGTTAGGATATGTTATTTTAATATAAATATAAAAAAAACAATTTTCTCCCATCTTTCTCTTTAACACTTTGCTGACCGGTTGTTGCATTATTATTCTGTATTTCAATTTAAGACACCCAGGACGATATAAATCATAAAATAAGATACAAAAAAATCTACAAGAAGTAACTAGGATTTTGTTTTATTTTATTGTAGCTCTGCAAAATGACTGTACTGTGCCTGATGGTAAGTACAGTACAATCCAAAGCAATGGCGACCACCGAGAGATTTATTTAGATTTATGCCGGCCTACGTAAGGAGGAGGAAACACAGTGGCCAGGAGATTGGTCCATAGCTTCACGGTACGGCAAAGATAAGAAGTTGCGAACTTTTTAGTTCGTGCCCAGATAGGATTTACCGTAAAACTGTGGCTTCGAAGACCAGCGCGTGGTGCGGTTATGAAAAGGAGAGGAAGGGATCAAATTTAATAACTCTATAATAATTTATGTAGAAATAGCCATTGACATTGTTTCTGTGTAAAATTGCCGGTTAGCAAATTGTTAATAGATGCATAACTTCGTACGAATTCGCAAAATAAAGATAATTCACTAAAACTAATTCACATTTTCATGTAGGACACGAATATGCTAGAATTACCTGTAATTTTATAATAATTTTCTATGAGATTTGAAACATACAGCTAGATCAAAATGGTATCAAGTGCCTTTTTAAAGAAAACTAATCGGCCTGTTGCCGCTTTAGTTGCTCATTTGATTACTAAGTAAAAGAAAAAAACTAAACAACATTTTAGAAATTCACCATATTGCAGACAGGTTATAGATTCATTAATTTAATTTATCTAAATATCACACTTGTAATTAGTACTCGTTTAATTCTTACTGGAGGATTTTTATGTAGACAATACAGTATAATCTTATATCTGTGATTACTTTTATAAATGTTTATGATTACATTAAACGTATTTCAATTATTTCCCATTATAATAGACAAGTATCAAAAAATCTAGATCTATGAACAAATTTGCTAAAATGGCAACATTTTATTCTACCAACTTTGACAACTAATTTCTTTTGTTGAAGATTATGTCACTCGGGTTTTTGGCGGGATTTTTGTCTGTCATGTAGTGGATTTTCTATTTTATTCATGATCTTGTGTTATTACTCTATATTTTGTAAAATTGGTGGTGTTTTACGTAATACAGTTCGGTTATTGTGCATAAGTGAAGTGAATGGAAGATAATAACACGGACCATGAATTCTGAGATGCCACAAAAACTCCCTGGAAAATTCTAACAAGGGAGCCACTATCTTGTTGGAACATTGAAATTATTCACACGACACTTATTGTGTAAAATATGCAAGGAATTTCTAAGTAGTTGTTTACTTATAAATTCCTTGAAAGTATGTTGTAATCTCTATTGAAACAAAACATTGACACTGGCAAGTGCTTCGGCAGAGCCTAAACAAGAAAAAAAAGCAGATTATGTAACTCAGTGTTTCAAGAAGATGGTGTCCTCTTTGTTAAAACTTTCAAGGAGGGAGTTTTTGTGACATCTCAGAATTTTAGTTCCCATCTACTTTACCTGTGAAAAATCGATTAGTTTTATATTGCACAAGATGCCACCAATAATACAGATTAAATAACCCAAAATTACGAATAAAAAATTAGTATATTTTACATCAGGCCAAAAACTTACTAAAATGATAACACTGCTTCATATGTATGGTATGTAAGAAATACAGATGTAACAAAAATGTTATTAATAACTCTTCATAAGATCGTTCGTTATAACGTACAACTTTCTATAACAGAAATTAGTTCAATTTAGTTGGTTTACCACAAAACCATTTATTTATTCTCTTTCCTCTATATAACGAAAAATCATTAAAACTACAAAATTTTGCGGTCCCTTGAAATTCGGTATAAACAGTTTACACTGTTTTTTTTTGGGCGATTATATTTTAAGTACTTAACAGCATGGTTGTTAAGCAAAATAGGTAATTCAAAAGATTTTTTTTGTAATAATATATCAGTATATAAATCAATATAGAAAAATGTTTAACCTGTGGTATAAATGTATATAACCATAGATAATTAAATAAATATAAACTGTCGAAAACGATATTTATGTATAATTTATTTAATATACAACCTTGTATGTATGAATCAATAAACAGTCTTCGAAGTTATGTTTTATCGAATTATTGGAAAAAATAAGGCACTAAAACATATGCACTGATTCAATTCAATTCACAGGATAAGTTCTTTGTATGCAGTTATCTGCGTACTTTGACCATGAGTTTTATTTGTAATCAAATGTATTTTTATTCATAACAAATACTAGTATTTAGTCGTTTATACGTTTACAATTTACTTATGGGAACAAATACTTGAAAATAATTATTCAGTTCTTACTTGACAAAATGCATTTTTTTATATAGTGTTATGTGAATAATTTCGACACAAGCAAAGAACACAAACTGCATTTTTATATAATTCTTTATTTTATCATAAGATTTTTTTTGTATTCACTTCTAATTTTTGACCAGTAATATAAATGTTGTAAAATAGGAGAGCATACTTTTTTCACTTAATGGTTTCAGCTTTACCGTTAGATAAGATCTCCTATAAAATCTCAATTTCTTAGTCAACCCGACTTCTTTACTGATGTCGGGATGTGCGTTGCATTTTTGTAAAACTTGGTTGAGAATGTAAGGCAATAATGGTGGCAAAAGTGTCAACGCAAAAAAATAACCTATTATAAAAAAATCGTAAATAACCCTAACATTTAATTATGAATCGTAACTTAACCGTTTTAAATCGATCATAAGATCTCCTATAAAATCTCAATTTCTTAGTCACCCGTCTTCTTTATAGATGTCGGGACGTTGCATTTTTGTAAAACTTAGTTGAGAATGTAAGCCGATAATAGTGGCAAAAAGAGTAAACGCAAAAAAGTAACCTATTATAAAAAAAATCGTAAGTAACCCTAACATTTAATTATTAATCGTAACTTAACCTTTTTAAATCGATTACCGTACACAACCATCATATAAAAACAACCATCAAATATTCTTGTATACATATATAAAAACCCAAGATGCAGTTTCGAATAAAAGAAACTCACAAAACCGTCTCCAAAAACTCAGCGATATACCCAAGTATTTATAGTTATACTATAAACTTAAGTTTTTGCAAATTCAACCTTACGCCAATTAGTTAAAGTTGTTTTTACAAAGCAGTGTACAAAAAGTGCAAAGACGCGAGTGATGAGAGACTAATTGAAATGAGCTCAGAATTCTCAAATGTGCACTCATTTTATGAGGACGGGTTTGAGACGTTGACTGTGCATTTTGGGTTTTTATATATCAATGCTTGTATGTTAGTATTTATTTTGTGAACTACCATCGGTGGAGCGGTATGGCTTATGAGCAAAATATATCTATTTAATTTCCGAATTGATCATTTGAAATTGTCGATTACTATCCATAGTGTGTGATAGTATTTAAAAAAAACCTAGGGAAATACTAATACATATACGTATACTATCGATTAAGTATTAATTGTATTTAATGGTACAATAATATATGTTATACATTTTGAACGTATGTATTTGCAGAAATTTCCACAGAAGTGTTGAAAAATAGGCTACAAAAAAAAACTACGCATTCGTTAAAATTGTTCTATTATATCAGTATGTTCATACCATAATTATATTTAATTGAAGCATTATCGATAAAATCAATCGCCACAATTTTAGAGACAATAAAACTCACAGTAATCGATGTAGCTCTAATTGTTCTCATCAATAACGATTGAAAATTTCAAATGATTCATTCGGTGACTACAATAATATCAGAAATCCAGAAATACATATAACTACATTAATCTATTTTTACAATTTATACCTGTCAAGTTGCATTTGAGAAAAATTGCATAACCATTACTAACCTTTTACAAGACATCCCTCATTAGAAAAACAGTAAAAGAAAAAAAAATCTAAATAGTATTCAGTGTTAGGAATCGTGACGTGTGACGTCCATAAAAAAAAATGATACATTTTTTTTAACTTTGCAAAATCTAGATCAAAAGCATACGTGATTTTTGTAACTATACTAAGTCGAAATTTAAATTGTATATAAAAATAATTAAACAAAATTTTCTCTTCTAAAAAATTAAATATACTGTATTTATTTTCAGCATAAAATAATATTAAACACGTCACAGACAATTTTTTTTTTTACTTTCCACAAACCGACGTCACCTGTCACGTATGTCATCAGTGTCAAAAGTTTAACTGACATCGCTGTCAGAAACCGTCGAACTGGTCATTCTGATGACGGGATTCTGAGTGGAGTCGCTCGAATCGCATTCGACGGTTAATATCTCGTCGGGACTCTCATTTCTATCCGAGTTACTCTCGGTGTACGTGCCCGTGGGAGATTTGTCCTCGATCACCGCCTTTAAGTACGACTCCCGGTCCATGATATTCGTGTCCCGGGCTAAAGCGAGCACATCTAACGACATCATACTCTTAGATTTTTCCGTTCTACCGATAGGGGGATTGCTTTCCTCGAAAACTTCCCTACTTATCGATTTAGTTCTTGACAAATTAGTTTCGGCTTTCCACATATCGCTCGGCGGTTGGTTCTGTCTATACTCCCCGTTTGTATTGATCGAAGGGGAGCCCGCGGTAAATTTAGACCTTTTCTGCTGATTGTTCTCCTTCATCATCAAAAGCTGATCCAGTTTGTTAATGGTCTCGTTTAACTCCACGGCCCAAGCTTCGTCGGTCTCTACGTCCTTGTCGATTGGTTTTAAAGCGAGTTCACGGACGCGTAACCTCAACTCCTGTAGACCGGAATCGTCATCTCTTTCTTCTCCTTTCTGTTCGTCGTGTGTCGGATCTCTCTCCGCGCCGACACCGGGCTCTCTGGGACCGACAGGGATGCTGTCTTTTCCCGGCGGGTACTCACCTCGTCTCCTGTGTATCTCTTCAGAGATCTCCTCGAGCGCTTTGAGCGATTTCGAGTAACGGAACTTTGCGTCGGCTATCGAACGTTGCAGTTTGTCGATCTTTACATTTTGCATTTGTAGCTGTTCGTCGCAGAGCTTCTTTTCTTCGAAGTAGAAGCGTGATTTCACTATGCTCCGTTTTAAATCGTCTTCCAGTTGAGTTACCTAGAAACATAATACGAGGAGTTAATAATACCAATAATGCTGGTTGGGCAATTTGAGAAAATTATGGATCTAACTTTAGAAGATTGATATTATTATCGAAGACCTAGTAGTAGTAAAAATGTTTTAATTTAATATTTATCAAATGAAGAAGTAAACATATACGAATCGAAATACTATTTTTTTATATTTTATGTTTGAACTTGAGAAACAAGATAATAATTGTTGTGATTAATTCGAAACAAAACTACTCGTATCATGAGTAAGCTTCACTAGATACTTTGATTTATTAGCTTTTCCATTTAAAGAAAACTATTCACTTGCGTACGAGTTTCCAAATGCATGATTTTACTTTCGCTGGTTGACTATACCCATGTATTTCTATAATGTAAATCTTATAACTTGCAATACCATTGAAAGTAATATTGCAGTATCGCAGAACGTAAACTCATTAAATCTGCTACCTCTGTATAGATAAATACCTACCTTACAATAAAATATGTAAGCCTCAAGAATATAGCAAAGTAACTTGGCACCTTTACGTTGAAGCCATACAATAACAGTAAGCCATATTAGTATTGTGTTTCAAGATTTTAAATTCTAATTTAATTTAAATATTTACAAGATCTTATATTTATTATTGGGATGTACTAAATTAATTACACTCTTACAAAGTAAACGAATTCCATTTTATAACCAAACTAATAATAAACTAATAATTATATACGTTATTTAAACTCTATATGGATATTTAAAACGCCCAATTACATCGTAAAGTTAATAGAACTTTAATAAGACTAATTAATTACACATGTACTAAATTAATTACACTTTTTACAAATGTAATTATATTGATTACAGTGGTAATAAATTGAAGACATGAGCGGAAGAAGGTGATATGTAACAAATTTGTAATTTTACACTTTCGGACATAACACTTTCATTTAGATCATAAAGTTTAAAAAATGTTACTTACAACCTTCATCCACTCATGCCTTCAAAAACTTTTACGTATAAATAGTAGTGGGATTATTGGCGGCATCTTAGAATGCCATATACTTAATTGTATATTGTATTAATTATTTTATGTTATTTGACTGAATATTTTGTAACATTGGTGTGTATAAGTGAAGTGGTGATGGAAAACAAAACCACGGAGCATAGATTTTGAGATGCCACAAAAACTCCTTGGAAAGTTCTAACAAAGGAGGCCACCATCTTGATAGAACATTGAAATTATTATAACAGACTTGAATATTATATTCAATATTCAATTATATAATATGAACAAGAATATTATTACCTACTCGACAATGACTGAATGATGAAAAAAAACTTGGTTTACCTTTTTTTCCGCTGCAATATAAGCCGTGGCTTTCTTCTGATGTTCTCGACCGCTCTCTGCCTTCCTTTTCTCAGCATCCATGACCTGTGACGTATGATAATGTCATCATTCGTTTATAGGAACTACTCGATGTCATTTGCATAAGTTTCCTTCCCAATTTACAGTCCGTAATATTGCTACGAAATGCGCAATTGAAGTGTAATATTTTTGGAATGTATTGTTTATGTCTCGTGTTTTTTGGTCACGCTTGAATGACTTTATGGATTTTATGGTGCCATTAATCTCAATGGTAAGAGTGAGGTTACTAATAATTAATGAGTGAAAAGTATGACATTTGCAAATAAAAAAGAGAAATATTGCAGTTGGCTTTCTGGTTTTTCCTTATGAATAATTGGGCTTGACAATTTCCATCGGTATGTTTGGATGTCGGTGCTGAAAATTTTAACGTACAAAATTATTTATTTGAGTGGTCTCTTTTTTGCATCTTTATAAGTTGTATAAAGTGACTATAGCTCGTTTTAGAAGGTTTATTATTCGAAAGAGGCAGTGCCAGGATCACCTATATATTTTTGCTCTAAATAATTATATATTCTCATATCTTTTTGGGAGAAATGTTTTCGGCTAACCTTGATGATGGCGTGGTTGAGCACCTCCTGCCAGTTATTGTCGAACTGCCATTCATCTTGTTTACTGACGAAACGTTGTTCGGCGAGTGTTACCGTCTCCTTAGCGGCCGCGTGGAGTTCTGCAAATAAACTTTATCTGAAATACATTTTTACTTTTATTTTTACTCATCCTCACCGTAGATCTTCATTCCATCTATGTCATTTCTATTGTATAACGGTGATCTAAAGTAAATAAAGATTGAACTAAAGTATAAAACACATCTTACATTAATATTATAAATGCAAAGTGTCTGTGTGTATGTTACTTTCTCATGTATTTAATCTCTGAACTCATTGCATTGTAACGTGAAGAAAGATATAGATATCTTTCATTACGAATATAAAGAATATCAAATTAACAAAGTCGCGCTAAGAACTAGTAAGAAAATAAGTAATTGTCTCAAGAATGAAAATGTATAACTTATGACGCTATACGTTGGTTTTTTTAGATGAAATCTCCTAAGACCTTTATAGATCACATTGGAGGGATAAACAAATATTATAAATTATCAACATTATGGAACAAAAAGTTTAACTAAAAGCCTTTGTTTAATTTATATTTTACTAGCGGGCTCGGCAGACGTTGTCCCGCTCTGAATATAAAAAAAATCCTTGACAAATTATATACTAAAACCTTCCTCATGGATCACTTTATCCATTGGTTAAAACCGCATGAAGATCCGTTCAGTAGTTTTTGAGTTTACCGCGAACAGACAGACAGACAGACAGACAGACGCGGTAGGGGACTTTGTTTTATACTATGTAATGAAACAAAGTTGAAATGAGAGCGAGGAGTATTCCAGTATAACCCACTAAACCTCACAAAATAACACCTTTAGCGACTTATTGGAAAGTATATCCAAAGCCGTCTTTAGTTCAGTTTTAACAAATTTAGCAAAGCAGGGAAAGGAGTTCGGAAAGTGGCGGTGAGCATTAACACGTTGTTTGTCCAGGTTATTTTAAGTCCTTATGAAGATTTTATGAGTGAAAAACTGTGTAAATGTACTGAAATCCTTTCATTTTAGCGTGCATGATGTGTAATGCACGGACCTCTCAGCTTGATTTTCGAGGATTACAGAAGGTCACTCAGTCATTGTAAAGATGTTACTTGCAGTCCACAATTATTTGCTGAACCCAAGACCAAAGATTAGTGCTCTCCAACTGGGGCGCCACAAAATAACATGTATACCTAAACATGAGAAGGAGAGAATGTCCAAAAACGCCGTGGAGGGTGCTACACTTCAAAAATTGGGTAACTGTTGGTGAAGCCAGAAAAAAAACGGCACAGATTTTAACAGAATATCTTTAGTGTAAGAAACTGATGTGATTAAAACAATTTAATGAGTCACATTAGTTATTGTCATCCATTTTTATGGCCTCATAAAATTAAAATATAATAATTTTTTTCGATCATTTACAAACATCACTATCGTTCCTGTAATAATCCACCTTATAATATAGTCCATGACATCAAAACCAGCTTCACATGGTGCCTTAACCTGTTTCCCAGCAAATTTATAATGTTCTTTGGGACATTATTGAAGATCCTAAGATTACTACCTAAAAAAATTTTGCTGATCTTACTGCGTCTGAATTTGTAATTATTTCTAGTATTCAAATCACGATGGTCTTTTAAGAAATCTATTTGTTCTCAGATTTGCGATATCTTACTGTAATACCTTAGACTATCAAGAGAGTATTGAAGGGTAGATTTCAGATACTCCATTCCTAAAATTGGTATTTGATGATTAGTAAGGTCCGATATTGCAAAATTCACAAATATATTCTAGATCCCTTGTCGAGATTAGTTCTACTGTTTCACAATTGGTAATGAGTAATTCTGTAACGCATTGCAATACGGAAAATTTACTACAATAAAATGTACACAAAATTTGAAGGACAATACATTTTAAGTGACTTACACATAACTGGAGTACTGTGCTTAAGCGCGATCAAGCGCAACACCCCTTATATAGAAGCCACCGACATCTGCTCACACCCCTTATATTATATTTCGAGCTGTTTCCCGCAGCCAATGGAAATCAAGACTTTTATTGAAAATATCGTTTATAAGTACACTCTTCATACTTTATTTGAACAGTTGCTTATATAAAATTTTATTAGAAGCTTTTCTCACAGCTTGATATAGTTTGTAAATTAAATAAGTATCAAAAGTTGTCATAAAAAACATTATTTTTAATTACTCTATTTACTCTATTAAAATTTTATATTACAAAAAAGTAAAAGCTCAATATCCTCGCGAAACATCGATCTTAGAGATGTGTTTTAAAAGCTTTTTTTAAAGTAGGATTTTTAATAATTCCCCTCTATGAGTAACTTCTCGAGATGGTTCCACTGAGAAGTCGCTTCCAGAAGCAGTTGAGAAATTATAAGGCAGGACTTCTTTGGACGTAAGAAAGTGTTACACTGTTGAAGTAAATAAAAGAACTAAGTTTGCTAATGGGGCTAGTATAATTGAGATTCCTTTCGAGATTTTATGGAAACGTGTCTACCCAGTCAGGTCAGAGGTGTGGTTCAAAAGGCAAAAGTGGTTCTGGTAAACGGCGCCACAATTGATAAGCCAACGAGAATGGCAGATGTAAAAATGGTTGGCCCTGACGACTCCCTTAAAAGGAAGGAGGTGGTAGCGACCGTGGCGAAAATAAAATGTGCGATCGACGACTAAATTTTTTTTTGGAAAAGATATTCTATCAAACTAAAATACGTAATCGGCCAAAGTCGCCACTTCGACGGACAGATGCACGTGAATTAGAACTAATTAGCGTATCAAATAACAGAATCATTTAGTCCGCTTCATGTTTCAACACAGAACATCGCACCGTGCACGATAATTTACATTGGTACGTTAATAATCTGGCTAACAGGCGAATTTGCTCAACCATTCCACCTCTACGAATTACTCTGATCTTTTGAGCTCATTATCTCTGTCGATCCGTCGAAAGCATAGAACAACCCACAAGCCCCGAATACATTTGCTAATGGAAACTTAATTTTGATGTGGATAAGGTAGGATGAAGTGGTGAGGGCCAGTTTGCATATCGTGGAGAGGCAAACCACTAAGGATTGTTGACAGAATCTCTTTTCCAATTAGAGACATGGGTCCCGGAATTAATGATGTAAAGTTAGTGGTATGCTTTTTTTATTTGTTGCTATAACTGACCGTTATTTATTCTCTCGTAGCCATAATAATAAACAAATAGCCGTACATGTACTTAGCTTGGATGTATATAGCGTCGTTGTCTGTTAATTAACTATGAATCGACCTTGACCTTGACCGTCCTCGGCTGACCTCACCCGGCTGACATTTGAATAAAATGACACGAGTTAATAGTTTTACACAAATACTGAATTGACAATTTCTGTACACACGACCTGTTAAGTTTGCACCCATAGTTATTTTATCTATAACACATATTTTTATAGATTTATAATATTCTTAAGTAACTCACTTAACAATGAATAATCATTAATTAAAATTAATTCATCAAAAATCACCACTAAAATTATAAATTAATTCACTCACAAAAATAACAACAGCTCGTCTGAAACGACATTGAACGTGCTAGCAGTTGTTATATGAAATATTTTTTTGTTAATTCTACTCAGTTACTGCAACATTTAAGCCGTTATATTCACTCACGATTTAAGCAATTAAATTCTCCCACAATAAGTCATAATTAAAACAAAACAAATTCAAGCTTATCCGTCAATAATTGATAGATATAAATCATATCGCCCATAGATATAAATAATACTACCTTGTGAATTAATACAACAATCACCAGGTAAATTAAATTATACAGGTGCAATAGCTGAGTCTGGAACGCGAAATCCCGAAAATTATCATGTTAACAGGTTAGTTTGCATATGATTAAGTGTCGTTATTGCAATTAATAAACGGTTAAACTCTGCTTAATAGCGTAACATCAGCAGAAAATGGGTACATTAGACTTGGAAAACGATAGAGACAAATCAAAGAAAAGAATAGAATGAAACTTCAGATATTGTAAAAAAAAACCAACTAATCAAAACAAATAAAGAAGTATAATGTTAGTTATTTCATGAAAGCCCTTTTATCACCGGTGATATGGTATCCATCAAATAGATTAACAAGAGCATTAAAATCTTTATCCTAACGTGTGCGACAATTGCAATTGGCAAATGCCTACATGGTTCAATTCAAAGCAAATACGTTATCATATCTGGAACAACGGTAAAACAACACAGATGGAAGCAGACTGATGAAGCCTAAACTTTGTATCCCTTTTTGACGGAATTGGGCGAACGGATGAACGCGAAATTTGGCATAGTTAAAGTTTATATGGAGGAGAAATGCAGAAAGCTATTTATTTTATATAAAATGCATTAGAAATACATTAAATTAATTAAAATATGCATTATTCACACTAATGCTTCAATTTTACACAACATATACACACATGTAAATAAAAGAGACATTTTGACATCTGTCAATAAAGGACTTCAAAACAGTTTGTGAAGGAGGTTGCTATGTATTATTTTACTCTTACGTTCCAATTACCCTTTTTCATTCTACATTCAACAATGATATTATAACATACAACTATTATTATAATAGCTGATTAACCATGATAAAATCCTTTGATTATAGAAGTAAGTTGACAATAAAACCCTAATAAAGTTCAAACTTTAAAAAATCAATGAACTATAGTCGAATGTCGACCAATGGGCCCACTAGTTTATTTCAAAATAACAAGAAACGAACAAGATAAAATGAAGATAAAAAAAGCAAAACATACCACTGGCCCTCTGAAATTGCACTGCTGCCCGCTGGCACTCAGACCTGGCGTTGGTGGCGACCCCTACTGCTTCGTAATAAGGTCTAGATTTCTCGACGCATGTGCCGAGCCGTTTGGACAATGCTTGCAGACGTCGCGATGTCTCTTTTAGGAGCAGATGGAATGTTTTCATGGACTCCTGCAAGATTAAATGTTATACTTTAAGCTGTAATAATTCCATAAGAAAGGGACAGGTTTTATGACTATATCAATCAAATATCTAGTAATCTATAGTATTTTTTCTTAGTACGAGAATATGTTTGTAGGCTATTAGTTTTTGATTAATCGCTTTATCGTCACTCAATTTGTATAATTGAGAAGGAAATATCTCATATAATCTATAGTATTTTTTCTTAGTACGAGAATATGTTTGTAGGCTATTAGTTTTTGATTAATCGCTTTATCGTCACTCAATTTGTATAATTGAGAAGGAAATATCTCATATGTTTCTAGACTGATCTTCAATTAAATGTTTTCGTTTGGCGTTGGACTTTTAAATCAGAAAATGTTAGCTAGATAAACTGTGGCTACAAAGTGGCTCGCAATATTTTTTATAGTGATTTTTGTCCAGTGCAAGCGTAGGCTTTTTTTAATACGATTTCAGATGTTTTGGAACGGTTTCATAAAGTTGCCTTTTCCTCTGATTTATTTTTAAATTTATAGAATACGTTTACTTCTTTTATAGATGTAATATTATTGTAAAATAGATGCATATAGATAAAATCGGACGTGTCTCGTCGTTGATAAACATAATATTAATCAGAGATGTGTTACATGCGGCGGGGTTCATTGCAATTGACCTAATCTATTCCACTTATGCCTGCGCAGTGTTGACCTCGAGTCGCACTTTTGTCGCCAAACACACTTCTTCGCCGCTAAACGTTAAAATAATGCAACTCTACTATACGAGACCATAATTTAGCAACGAAATTACTGCTTCAGTTGAAACTTTTGATTTTTTTTAAATCGAAATTGTATTGCAGTTTATTTTCGACATACATAATGAAGTATATGTGATATATAGAAGATATGTGAATCGTATAATATCATAATCGGAAATTTTCCCTCCTGAAGCAAAAAAGAGAAATATCTAACACAGTTACAATCAAACTCGACAGTCTCCAATATAACCTAACAATCTCCAAATTTTCTTCTAGCCGCTTTAATTATTAAGAGAAATAGTTATGAAATATATTCAATAATAATTCAGTAATGTACTTAAACAATATTGAAAACACATTTTTGTCTTCGTTATTCCCAAATAGCTGTGCCCGCGATTCCGTCTGCGTGAAAACTAATGTAGAGTAGTAGTAATGTACTGTCGTACTTAAGTCGCGTCGTCATGAAAGTTACAATATTTTTTGATAGAGTGAACCGATTTTAATGAAACCAAGGCTAAATGTTACTCGAGGATATGCTTTATAATTTTCTTGGTGTGGTTTTATGGTGAACGCAGTACTTTAGTAGTGACCGCGTGTTTAAACAAACAGACAGACATTTCTAAGAAATATTGAAATGTATTTTATTACTTATTGCAATAGAATGCAACGATTTTCTTCACAAAAATCTAAGAAGTAGAGACACGTTAGATTTACATTATTATTAAATGTATAAACTATATATGTACAGATGTTAGTAAAATGGAGGGATACATTCGACAATTGATATTGATTTATTTATATAAGTTTTTTCTTTCATAATAATACCGTTTCGTATCTCTTTGGTTGTAAGATTGTTAACCTTCAAGCTTCAACGGACGACCCGACCGTATTGTTTAACGTACAGAGCGTGCTAAAGAAATTTATTTATACAATATTATAGTGGACGCTACTTTGCACTTCCGCTTGGAATTGATTGAACACTACTACGTCTAACTGTAACAAAAGATGTGGTGTCGTGGGACACCAGATAGTAACGAAGTTCCTTCGGCTAATGTAGAATCGACACGATTTGCAAAAAAATTAATTAAATTACCGATTAATTTCACCGAGAATTCGAAAGAAAGAAGGAGAAAGGTATTATACACTACTCACTTGTGTATACGAGTGTCGCGCCTGCGCACGTCTCATTTAACGGTTTTATTCCACGCACTTTTTCTTACGGTTTTACTATCACATATTTTTCAGTTCGGTCGCGCAGCAAAATCCCTATCTCCTCCAAGCCTGCCGTATGGAACATCGTTCCAAAAAGCAAATCAATTAATCAATATATATATTTGATACCACACGTCCCGGGAAGTTTCGATGCATGGCTGACATTGTATGATGAGGATGGCGCACCCTATACTTACTAGGAAATTGATCTATACCATATCCTTATATCTTCATAAATAAATATTTCGATTAAGTTTTACACTTCTTAGACACTTTCTCCTTATTTAAAATAAACAAGTATCACGATATATTCATGTAATATGGATTTATGAAAGTGATAGAAAAAACGATGTTTATAAGCACTAATGTGAAATGGGGCAAGCGGTATGGTGCATATACGCAAAAGAGAAAAAGAAAAAGTGACCGACTCGAGCGTCATAGTTCATTTACGTTCACTGTTCAAGGTGCCCAAAATAGTTTTTAATTTAAAAAATACTGATGTATCTATATGTGTATGGTTAATTAAATATTGTCTCCAAGTTATTCTTATGTAATATACCAGCTGTAACCGCAGTTCCCCACGCGTTTTTTTAAAATTGTATTAAATAAATATATAACATTGTAAGACCATGTACAATTATAGAAATACTCTTTAAAAACAATTGTAAGTATGACACGCACGACACTTGCAGTAACATGTAACGTATGCATTAGATACATAAATACTAAGAGTGTGTCAAATGAGTCTTGTCATCAGTAACACATTTAGAATCTTATGTCACCATATACATACCTCAGTGCTCACTTACACTGTATAAGGAACTAATGAAAAAATGATTTAAAGATAGATAATGGTATAATATTGGACATATTGTCAATAAGTAATTCTTATTCTTCTATCTTTAAAATTACTCTTAATAATTATACTGTTGAATTGTAAACAGTGAATGAGCTGATGTCTTGAAATCTTACATAAATATAAATCAAGATATAAAACCTTTATATCTGTCTAAGCAGTTTTTAATATTTGACAATTTCAATAGTGCTCATTGAACTCGATACAATATTCTCATATGTTACTATGGTTACTTAGTTTTTTGAGAAACAGTGTTACATTTTACAAGGTCCCAAGGGATATTACCGATTTGCCGGATTGCGAATTTAAGCGCCATGTCATAGACAGACAGACAGACCGACAAAAATTTTAAAAATTGCATTTTTGTTATCAGAAGCGTGTATACTTTTATACCCAATCAGTCAAAATATTTTATTTTGATATTACATACAGACACTTCATTTTTATTATATGTATATAATAGATAAGACTATAAGAACTTAAATCTTTGGATTGTTGATTGGAACGCTATATTTGGTGAACAAAAAACATGTATTATTTATATATCACGCTGCGAAATACATAATTTATAGAGCCTTTTAGCGACCGACTTGTCTGGGAGTGTTCACGTGTCATTCGAAGGCTGTTTACTTTTCATGATTATTGTTGAATCACAGAATATACAGCTAATATATTAACACATATATGGATCTCAGTACATATATTAAAGAATAAACAAATATGTATCCAAATATCGTGATACATTAGTTTATTTTCTATTTCATATGAGCACATCTACGTGAATAAATTGCTTACTCAAACGATGCGCTCAATACCTCGCAAGCGTTTGAGCATTTGAGTCGTTCATTTGGATGAGCGTGAACATGCTTTAATCTTGTGAAGTCGAGCTTAACAAAAAAGCATGTAGCTCAAGAGTTTATTAATTACTACGTATTTGAAGTATGTAAATAATATTTGAAGATGGAACTACATTGTTATTTTCTACAAAATTCGATAAAAATAATATTCTTTACATTGTTTTGGTCTATGGTAATCAAGACAGTTATCGACCGTGTTTATTGAAGTTTTTGTTAAGTCGTTACAATGTTTGTATGTTTTTTTTATTTGTCTTTTCATATCATTTTTGTGTCTACAGATTTGTTCATTAGTATAATGGTTACGAGTTACATAAAAAGATAAAGATGGACTCCATTTTATATTCTTAAAAATTATTCTCTTACCAAATACTAACAATAATAAAATCTTAAAACAAGACTCATAATTTATACAGGTTCTCGTATATTGTGTATTTATGTTTTTTATAGCAACCTATCTTCTAAATTATTACTGCCATTGACAAGTAGGTAATAATATCATAAGTGTTTTGTGATCATTTCTATGTTGTAACAAAATGGTGGCCCCCTTGTTAGAACTATCCAAGGAGTTTTGTGGCATCTCAGAGTACACATGCCTCCAGGTATTATTTCTCATCCACTTAACTTGTGAACATTAACCAACCTATATTAGGTAAAATGCCACCAATATTACAGAATATAGAGTTAAATATAAATGCCACTATATTACGAAATAGGGTCCCACCAAAAACTCATTCATGTTTTTATTGGTTAGATAAATTAAGTTAACAGACGTGTGGCCAACCGTTTGTCATATTTATTGTCGTCCCATCAACATGTAACTTACAAAGATATCCGCATTTGATCAAAAGTGTAACGACTAATCTTGTAAGAGAAACGATTAAATACTGGAAAATTCTCTCGTATAATGTCTGATCCATGAACATAACTGAATACCGAAAGAATTATAAATAAAAGAGAACAAAACAAGTTTAACTACCAATCTTCCATATACTTATGTAAACACACCGACATACGTAAAGATCAGTGACTGACAAAGACGCTAAACAAGGTAGTGGAACGCATATAACAGGTTTTCTTTCTTGCATGTTGTTTGTTACGCAAGGGAGACGACACTTGCAGCGCTCGCACGAGCAGTGCCAATGACTCTCGTAGACTATATAACTTGGTGTATAATTTTTGAATAATACAGAATTATGAATGATTTTTTCTATAGCTACTTGAATTTCACATATTTTTGTAGATATATGATGAATCTTGAAGGTGGTCTTAAACATCAATATATATTAAAAAAACATCCTTTTTATTTATAGTTAATATCAGTCGAGATTATTCATATCAAAGTTATTATAAACTTTAGTTATCCTTAAAACTTCTCTCCGTCTCGCACATTCAAACAAAGCGGTAGATCTGTTATCTAATGACAATTTTTTTATATATATTCGTAACTAATTTTCGAGATAAAGACTCTAACGTTATGGTCATCAAATTAGGCCCACGGGTCGCATGTGGCCAGTGGCCGGTATTCGTGCGGCCTGTGAGATAACCTGCTTTAAAACTGATTTTACCTAATATGTAGTTATTAACTAAATGAAAGTACGAACGGAACACGAAGTATAATGGGTGAGTGTAAGCATGTTCGTGTATGAAAACTATTAATATACCATACTTTTTTTAAAATAAATGTTGTATTCACGCCCATTTCCATAATACTGCGTTGCTATATATAACTAACTACAAATTACATCTGTGTTTGTTGGCAATCAATGAATCAAGTCAATTGAGCTGGCATATATGATGACTTCACAGATTGCTGCCATTCGTTGTTTAGCAAACAACACCGCACAAGTCAATTTGACTAATTTTACAGGGGAGCGAAAAGGCTATTTTGACGTGAGTCTTATAAATCGATGAACGCCGACTGCACGCACGAAAAAGCATGACTCATTTTCACGTTCCGCTAGAGCAAGCGATAAAGTGGCGCGATTGGCTATCGTTCGGCTTGTGACGCAACTATGTATATATAAAATAAATAATATTATAAAGAGGTAGAGTTTGTGAGTTTGTGACGTTGTAAGGGGTAATCTCAGGAACTACTGGTCCGATTTGAAAATTCTTTCAGTGTTATATAGCTCATTTATCAGGGAAGGTTATAGGCTATATATCATCACGCTAAGACACATAGGAGCGGAGCAGCAATGAAGAATGTTGCAAAATCGGGGTATTTT